>JAYJMB010047761.1:0-30226 GCA_036873735.1 Pouteria campechiana
TCATCAGAGATCATGTAGTAGGGTATTTTTAGCTTTGATATTTACTTGCCTAGCTCTCTTATCAACCTCATTTAATCTAGTATAAATAACTTTCCACATTTCAAGGTCATTTTAGGTAATAAAACATGGTATATTATGAGCTCATCAGAGATCATGTAGTAGGGTATTTTTAGCTTTGATATTTACTTGCCTAGCTCTCTTATCAACCTCATTTAATCCAGTATAAATAACTTTCCACATTTCAAGGTCATTGGCCATGAGGTTTACTTCTATCCTCTTTTTCCATTGAGCAAAACTCATTCCATCAAAGTATGAAGTTGTGTGATGGAATATCCTTCAAAAAACATGTAGGATGACATTATTAGGTTGACGAAATAGTTCACTATGATTACTTATGTAGCCCACTCTGATACCAATTGTTGGTCCCGTTAGGTGACTGGACCCAAGAGGGGGTGGTGGGGGGTTAATTGGGTTTAGAAATTATTTGCTTATCCCCTGAGTAATCAATCCCTCTTTTTACTGCTTGTGTGCTAATTAAAAATAAACAAAACAATATAACAATGGAAACCTAAAAAGTAAAATAATTATACATATAAATTATACTGGTTCGGGCCTTCCCTTGGCACCTGCTTCACTCTCCAAGGTTTACCAACCTTAGGTTCCACTATACCCTATGGAATCACACTTGATTTCCCGAGCTAACCAAGAACTCATACATTGGTTTTCTGAGCTTACCAGAAACTCACACTATTGGTTTTACCAAGAGCTTACCAACAACTCTTAGAATGATAGTTTTCCCAAGAGCTCACCACCAACTCATATAGTCTAGTTTCTTAAGAGCTAACCAGCAACTCCCCAACCTTAGTTTTTTAATGATCTAACCAAGAATGCTATAATTCAACATGTAATAAGAAATGCCTCTATCTAGGCAGATGAGTATAGACATTTAAAGCATAAATAATAAAAAGATATACAATAAAAAATTTACAGTGATTAAAACTCCTTGAAGTAGGAAGTGATATGTCTTTGAAGCTTCTTGATCTTGACAGCTTGTTGGAGTAAATACACTAGGAAACTTGATAGCTTTTAATTTCTCAAGGTAAGTGATCGGAAGGCTTGAGATGGTGCTCTTGTTGGTGTTTAAGTTCTTCCCTTATGTTGTGAAGAAGTAGGCCTTAGTAGAAAATAGGACAATGAAAGCTCTTTTACAAGTGTGGAAGTTTAAGCTCTTGACCTTTTTGGATTGTAAGATGTTTGATGAAGATTAAATCTCAATCTCTTACTTCTTCTTCTCACTTTTTAATCTTTAAAATGTCCCTAAGATTCTTCTTAAATATATCTTCAACAATCTTAACCGTTGGAAAATGTTGGGCACAAGTCATGGCTTTGCAATGTTCGAATTTTTGACTGTTGGACATCGGCAGGTGATACCGCGAGTGGCTTAGCCATTCAACTGCACGTCAAGCGATATGGCAGGCGGTATGTCAAAGTGGCTGCAGTCAATCTTCTGCAAAAATTCCTACACTGTTCTTACTATCCATCCGTAGGCAGCTAGGCCAAGTGACTATAGTGCCAGGCAATATCCACAGGTGATATGCTCGGTTACTTTTTCGGACATGGTTTTGAGCTTGGCTATTATGTTTGGAATTGGCAGGCGATATCTGCAAGTGGCTATGCTAAGCGGCTACAATCCTGCACTTTGCATTTTGAACTTTTTCCACTTTTGAAACTTTGTTATTCTGCTATTTTTCATTTTAAATCAAAGCATATTTATTCACATATGATTTGCACAATTTGTAGAACATGGATAGATAACATGAATCATGTTTTTGTAAACATTGAATTTGTTCAAACTTCAAACATATTTTCATTCTTTCATACATGAATGATAACTTCATTAATCACATATATTTTCTTCTTTATCAAATAATAGAAACATATAAATGATCCAATGAACCATAATATGATACACCAAACTGAATGCATTGTGGATCATGACGATCTCTTCATTTCTAAGATTTTAATATGCTTGCACTAATAATAATTCACTGTGACATACATATTTCAAGCATATATAAATGTGATCCATTATAAAGTGATATACAAAGATATATACATTATGGATCATATTCTCAATCTTCATGCATGTACAAGATATCTTTATAAAATTCATTTACATATGATCCAAAACATTGAAATAATAAGTAAGGTCGAACACAATATGGATCAAGCAATTTCTTCTTCTTGTAACACATTTAAAATCATATCAAACATGTGTATATGCTTGCATAAATAATAAACCAAATATATACATTATCAAGCATATTTATCTACATATCATGCTTTCTAAATTGAAAGCATCATTAGCATAAAACAAATCTAAATAGAAGTTTTAGTAATCATTAAAATCATATCCTTTGTATTAACAAAGATAACAGAAGCAACAAAAACTTTAAAAAGAAGAAGAAAGCTCTAGCTACTTGGGACGTGCTAGAGAATCTAATGTAGGATACTCTGAGTGAAAATGAAGAATAACACAAGTCTCAATTCAACAAATTATCACTAAGAAAAGGAGATTAGGAGAAGTACCACACTAGAATTAGCTTTATGGCTATCCATGAAGATAAGGTAATATTAGATACTGAATCTCCTAGTCATGAAGAAATGCTAGAAGGACTATATTTTGATTTCATGACTCTGAAGCCCAAGTACAAGGAGACCAATAAGGAGCTTAAGAAAATGACCAATCAATGCTCTGAGTAGAAGGAGGAAAACTCCAAGCACAAGAGTAACCAATGCACCATCAATGATCTTGAGCAAGTCAAGGCTGAGAACAACACTCTAAGAAAAACCTTGACTTTCACCTTACTGAAAATGAAACCTAAAAGAAATGTGGACAACAACAAAAGAAATAGAATTATATTTCTAGAAGAAAATAAGGACCCAAACATACCATGATTTGGTTCCCAAATCTATTACCAATGTTGTGAATGCTAATCAATATCCAAATGTTGGCACCAAGAAAACAATGGGTACCAAAATATTCTGCCACTAATCCACTTGGGCCCATTTCCAAATGGGTACCAAAGATTAGAGCCTGACTTTGTCAATGTAGGTGTGCTTGAGACCCACAAGGAGCAGCATGTGATATATCAATGATGGATGCTCAATGGACATGATAGAGGTGAGGAACTAGGCATATTAGCTCCACATGCATGATTTGTTCTTCATATAATCATCATGTGATGTATTCAGTTATATATTTTCAATGTCCTATTTTTGTTTGAATGCATGTTATGTTTTAAATGTTGGAATTATGTTGAATAGAATGAGATTAATCATTAAGATCATTATAATCCGAAGTCCTATGTCAAAACCTATTTGGGAAACTTCATAGTTTAAGGTCTTGAATGGGAATTCCAATCCTAGTTAGATCTTTTATAATCATCATTGTGACTTAATCTGATATTTGGATCATTTTAAATGTTACGTTAGAAACTCTAAAAGAATTTTAGATGTATTATGCACTTTAAATTTGATTTTTGAAGCTTTTATATATGTTCAAATGATCCAAAACATCACTTTAGATCATCTAAAGCATAAGCAATGCACTATTTCAGAAACCCATTTTCTTACCTTTGAAATTATAACTTCAAACCATCGAAAACACTGTCGCACCTCTGAAACCTTAATCCCTTAGATTGCCATGAGCATCTTAAAACCCTAGTCTCAGACAACTTAAAACTTCCACTGTCACATCTAAAACCTTATTTTAGAGTTGTCGGTTCAAATTTGTGCCCTTTTTAATCCTTGCACTCATTCGAACCTCTGCTACTTCATTTCCTTACTTCAGACTTTATTTTCTCTCATCCAAAACTTTATTTTCTCCAAAATCTTTCCATCCCAAAAGCCCAATTGCTGCAAATGGAAATATTGAAGTGGGCAAGGTCAGCAACATCTACATCCGCTGAATCTTGAAGAAGGAAGAGAAGAACCAGAGGAAGTATCTCCATTGCAAAGAAGAAAATTGGAAGGCAACAACACACTTGAGGTAATTTTCAAAAACAACGAGTCCTCTTACCTTAAGTATTTGAAATAATATGAAAATAAGTAGTTAGTAAGGGGCAAGTGTTTGATTTAATGTGTTTGGAGAAAGAAATCTAAATTTGGAAGTATGCAACTAGATTAAGTTCTAGGGTTGGGAGAGCTTTATGAGTTATAGAGGTAGATGTTATCCTAGGCTAGTGAAAGCCTTAATATGCGATTTCAGGTCGAACACGTAAAAGTCATGGATAGGAGATAAAGACATAGATTTATCTCCTAAAGGAATAAGAGAAATTTTGAGTCTGTTAGAAATACAAAATCAAGGTTATGAATGGCCTTCCACAAGAGCTAAGTTGTTTTCTGAATGAATAGGCGTGGAAATTAGAGAGAAAGAAAATCACCATAAATCTAAATTGTCCCACATTTTAGTTATTAATAACATTCATCCTAAGGTTGGAGAATGAGATCAAGTATCAGAAAAGGATGCAAAGATACTTTAGGCCATGAAGAATGGAAAGATTTTTAGCCCAACTTATGATAGACAATCTATATCTAGTTAAGACCACCACAAGATTTCCACTCTCTTATGGAATGGCTCTATCAAAATTCCTAAGGGTTACTGGAATAGATTTTTTAGTATAAGAAGGAGAGGAGTTTAAAAATATTGACATGAAATTAAGCTACTTTGAAAAACATTGACTTTAAGGGAATTCAACAAAGATGGATCTCAGACAAGCCATGGAAGATAGAGAAAATAAGAAAGTGAGGAGTAGAAGAAGAAGGAAGAATAATGGAAGAAACAACAAGAGAAGTAGAAGAAACTTCAAGAGAAGAAGAAATAAGAAGAGAAGAAGAAATGATGAGAGAAGATGAATATATGAGAGAAGAAACCTCAATTACAGCAACAGAACATCCAATACCATGCACTACCAGACCCAAAACCAATCACACCCACCTACACATCCACCTTCTTAATGCACCTACTCAATCCAACAAAACCTTGAAACCAAACTCAACAATTTAGAAACCTCCCTAGAAGCCCTTCACCTTGGGGTAGACAAACTTGAGGAATCAGTGCATTTGAAACTAGATACACTAATCTCCTTGGTTGAGTCCATTAGAGCCCAACCTTAACCAGCCCAATCATCCACTCCATCTTTCCCCATTCCTCACCACTCTACTCACTCCTCCCCTTCACACTCATCATTCCACCTCAATCTACTTCTCACTCTCCCAAACTAACTACTGCTCATGCATCTCCATAATCTTAATAACGATATCATCTTATATCAACCCATTTCACTTCCATCATCTCCTCCTCAACCTCTTGTTGACCAACCTACCCTTCTAATCTCCTACGCAACCACCTCATTTGGTTCCTCAGACTTTGAATCAGATGTATCCTCACCACCCACACATAGTCACCTCCTCCTCAACCTAAACTGCCTACAACACCATCACCTGAGCCTCAATAGCCCAAACTACCACCTCAACCTTCCAAATCAGTTATCTCACCCACTCCTATAGCCCCACTCCAAACACCTACCATTCTGCCATCCATAATTCTAGAACCAACTCCTATGGCCCCTAAAAAGCCTAGTAAAAGAAGAAAAATGACCTCCTAAGAGTTTAACACTCAAAAGGAGATAAATGCCTACATAACTTTTGTTCTAAAATCCCAAAACAAACCCTTCACCACCAAAGACCTTCCTTTTCCTAACTTTGAGGACCCCAATTTGATTGCCAATACCATTATCCTCAAAGATCATCCACACACACTTAAGAACTACAAACCCAAGTCTCTTCCAGACATAGATGATTTCTTGCCTCTATATTTGAATAAATCCACCTCCCTAGCCCAACCTCCATTAGATCCCAAGCCCCAATCTAAACCCAAATTCATCTCCATTAAAACAACCCCACCAAAGAACTATCAAACAACCACTGACACATTCGATCCCAATTTTTTCTTTCTCCCAGAGGATGTGTATCTAGAGAAAAGAAAACTTCACCTAGATGCCTTCATGCAGGGTTTGCCCTTACCATTTCCAGAATTAGGCAACCTTGATTATAGAGAGAGACTTAGGGTTGTTGTTGACCCCTTTGTTGTATCATTAACCTCTTCTATATCCACACCCACACCTAAACCTACATCTTTACCCAAGTTCTCACCCTCCTTCAAAACCTCCTCCCAAACCCAAATCTAAGATTTCACCAAAGCCGAAACCTAAGCCTTCCCATTCTAAACTTCCACCCATCATCTGCCACCAAGATGAATACCTTCGTAGGATAACTACCAGTACCCAAGCCCTTCAAGCCAATCAACTTCTAGACTTTCTTGAGTTACTTAACCCTACCATTAGGGCTTCAATTCAACTCATTCCACCCATCAAAACCCCAATCACCATACCTCTTCATCCCATTTTTGTTTCTATTACCCCTACTTACCGTAAAACTAAAATAGTTAATTCCAAGAAACCCAAAACCTTTGCCCAATTCCCTCTCACATATTCTAAAAGACCTAAGCTTCCACTCAAAAACCCATAGCTTGCTGCATTTTTTTCTCTCAAGTAATGTTCTTTGTATTATGGTTATCCAATTGTATTATGTATGTACTCATTGTATTCATGTGTCTTTTAATTTTTATGTATCATTCATCAATTAATTACATCCTTTTTCTTCATAATTTGTGTCTAGTTTCTTTTCCCTTATGTTCCTTTTTTAGTATCATAGCAAGGGGGAGAAATAGTAGTAGTAGAAAGAACAGTTAGACTAGTTCACTTAGTAGTTTAGTAAGGGTGGGAAATAGAAATATGATCACTAGAAGTAGTTAGTGCACTTATTCAGGGGGGCTATATGTTTTTAGCAAAATAATTATTTCATTCTTTAGTTCCTATATGTTTTATGTATGTTCTAAAAACTATATCACTCAAATATTTTGTCATCATCAAAAGGAAAGAGAATGTTGATCCTAACCCCTTTGCTTAGCTTGATTTTGATGTTGAGTGCAATTAATCAGCTGAGTTTTGATGATGAGCAAACATGTGAGTGAAGAGTTAAGCAGCTAATAGTTACATTCCCAACTGTGCAATAATAAATTTTTGAAAAAAGTAAAGGAAAGTAACTTCAAATGTTTGAATAGCGCATACACGTTTATATCAGAGACATGATCCACCTTAGTTAGTTAACAAATGAAGAAACTAGTGAATGCTCAAATAATTAATGACCTTGAACTTAGAAAAGGATTTCAGATGTAGTGAGATATGTTTGAAATCATGAAGAACAAACTCAGAGTATGAAGAAGTTCAAAAAGCTTAAAAAATGACAATTGTAATCATATAAATTAAGTCAAAAACAAATTCAAAGTTGTTTCATATGTGAGATCCAAGCTTCAAAGGTCAAAATACAATTGAAGGATATGTCTTGCATCAAACATGAGATTTAGAGTAAATTCAGATGTGCTGAAATACTTTGCTAAATTAAAGAAAGTCAAATGCCAATGTTCAGATGCTAAAACAACTTCAGACATGCTTCAACAGGGCTAGCACTTTGCTTCAGATGTTCTTAAGTGCATATCAGATGTACTAAAGTATGATGAACTACTTCAAATGTTTGGAAGATAACTTCAAAGGTATCAAAACATGAAGCCACTACAATGAAGTGTTAATGACACTTCAGACATTATGAAGTTCTACTTTAGACATACTCAAGTAAGTATGCAATGCAAGTTTAGATGTGCTGAAGCATGAAGCCACTACACTAAAAGCTAGCTTTAGAGTTGCTGAAGCACGTAGAAGCCAACCACTTTAGATGTCATGAAGTGCACATCAGAGGAAGCTGAAGCATGTTCATGTGACTAAGGAATTCATGTCGCCTCATATGGTTTGAAGTGTTTACTTTAGAGGTCATGAAGCACTGTTACATAGAAGTCAGATCAAGTCATTCGCAAATCATGAATATCCATCATTTTAGATAGTCTAAAGTTACTGTTTCAGATGGTCTAAAGCTAAAATGACAACAAATAGTGCAAAAGCAAAGAATTTTTGAAGAGAACGATTAACGATAGCATTTCGTCTGTTCAGAAGGTCCGATAGCTTTACTTCAAATGGTCTGAAGTCACAGGAAGCCTACAAGAATTGGAAATTCAAACATTCCCTTGAATTTAATGAACATCATCCTCTTCAATGGGTAGTTTTTAAACTTTCATATAAAAAGAGTTAAAATGGACATTCCAAACAAGAGAGAAGTAATTAAAGTGAAGTTAAAAGAGCATTTACTCCAACATTAAAGTTTTATTCCAAGATTTTCAACTCCATTGTGCAACAATCTGATATAAGCATTCAAAGCTCATTACTTCAACAAATATTTGGAATTTGAAACATTTTTTCTTAACGATGTAATGTTTATTACTTTTGTATTAATTTTGGTACAAACCTACCAGTCTTAAAGGCATTTATTTCTATACAAGTTATTTTTATTTTTAGTTACAGTAAGCAAGGGGCTTGCTATTTGATGTGTTGGTTACAACAAGTACATTAGACTTACTGTAAAGATTGTAAGAAGTTTTAGGGAGCTCTAAAAACCAATATTTGTAGAGTTTGTTGGTGAGCTCGTGAAAACCAACGAGTGCATTAGTGAGACTTACCAAGGGAAGGCAAACCACTATAAAAATACCATTATCTTAGTATGTGTGTTTCATTTTCAATTCCTTTCAACACTATCTCTTTTATTTGGCTATAATTTTAAAAGCCTTAGTTCACCCCTCCTCTTGAGCTAACATCTCCACAAGATAAACAAGATCCTCTTCTAAGAATAACTTAGTCTTTTCACATGAAAAGATAGCTTCCTAAAAGTTGCAATGCATTAAAATTAGAGTTCTAAAAATAAACTTTGTTGCACATCCTAGGTTCGAAAGATAGCTTCTGAAAATTTGCAACACAACTTATGCTTGGAAATCAGCTTCTAAGTATAACTCCAGAATCTCACATCTCTGACCCTAAAAATTGCAACAAAACATTCATAGAGAAATTAGCTTCCAAATATAACTCAAATAGCTACAAGTCCTGGGCGTCATGGCACCCAACCTTCAAAACACTATGAATTTGCAATTCAAACCATCTGAATGTGTTTCTGACATGTTCTTGTGTCTGATTTGAATACACATGATTTGCACTTTGATTTTAGATGTTTCTGAAGCTTGATTTCTTCCTATAGACATGCCTATGAAACCATTAAGAGCCTTTAAATTGTATTTCAGCCTTCTACAGGTGCTTTTGAACACATACATGACTTCAAAGTAGCTTTCATGACTCTAAACATGGCTTTTGAAACCTCTAAAGTCCATTCAGTAACTTGCTTTCTGCCTTTGAATGTTCCTCTTAAAGCCTTCAGATCGTTTTCATGAATCTGATAGTCACAACACCAAGAATCTATCCTCAATCCATGACCTTTAAAAAATACTTCTAAATTCTAGAATTTGATTGCGAAATTCATTTATCGTAATGCTCTATCCTCTTGGGGATGTTACTCCATTTTACACCGTAAATCCACTATAATTACATAGAAATTTCCCCACATCCAGGGTGGGATTTCTCTGATACCATTTTCTAGTTTACCTACTTTCTACAAGATATCGGACAGAGTCTCTCCTAAAAATGGGGCTGTCTACCTACGGTACAAGCATTCAACATTTGTAACAATATATTTTCTCAATTGAAATTCATAAACATGAAATAAAACACTTCAATATTCCTCCATTCATCCACACAACATTCATATCACTCCACAGGCTCCCCTAAGACCGCGACTGCATAATGACGACAATTAATTCATCACATCACCATACAATTTTCATTCCACATACAACATACATATCACACTCCATTATTAAATTGACATGCCTATAAATTACAATTATACATCATGATACATAAATTAATTATAATTACAATATACACAAGATGAGAATTTTCCAATTATCATACAAACTTAAAAAAATATAAATTCAACTATTATACTTTCTTATCAATCTTGCTTCTTCTGGACTTGGCCTGTCAATTAAAAAAAATAAAATAAGGGTAAGTCTAAACAGACTCCTTAAGTAGACTGCGTAATAATCAATAATTTAACCAAAATAAACAAATTCTTATCCATCCAAGTAAATAGGGATTTATAAGGCATCCCACACACCAAAACAAATATATACATTTTCAAACTTAATTCAACATCTCAACATGTCACAACATGAATAATAGAGCATCAATTGGACATTCTAAAGCAAATTAAACACTCTGGGATGATCAGTTATCCCAAATCACACATATACATATATTACAATTTAGATTCATGGGATAACTATGATCCCTTGATTCCGACATCCATACACTAGAATAACAATAGCAAATATAAGCAGGAAATATCTTTTATCATCCCCAAACTACACAATAACATAAAATATCACAACATTGTATTATATAATAATCAAAGACATGCACACATCATAGCATCTTGGGATCCTTACTAATACCCATTTCTCACAATCCCATCTAAATCACATACACAATCATCAATCCATATATTCATATATAAGCACATTATCAAATCACTTAGGGGATAATCACTATCCCCACCCAATCATATAGGCAAACATGCACATCCTACTTACCTCAGAATAATCCGCTCCATCGTCTGCATCTTTTCAAACTCGGCTTGTCACCTCCATGTTAGATAATCCAACACATATCACATGAATCCTATATCTTATTTACATATACATATATATGAGCAATTCTCATTAATATAATGGAACATAATGATTAAATTTTTAGCTTAAGGTATCACATTGTATTTTACATGATTCCATTTTTGCACCACCAAACACAGTGATAGTAAATTATGCATAAATTTCTCATATAGATTCAAAATTGAGTTATTTTTATCTTTTTGTTTATCTAATTTCAAGGCTTGAAACTGTTATGTTGAACACTTTTCTAATTCAACCTTTAAATAGGGTCGTAGGGCCCCACAAGTGACACTTTTTGTAGTCATTTATTTTCTAGAAGCAGTTTTACTACTTTAGATATAATTCTCTCATAAGAAATCCAAATCAATTGATTCTTATGTCATTTTGTATATAATTTTAATCTATAAAAATTTCAAGTTGACCACATTTATTAATTCTGTTCACATTTGTAGTAGTGGGCCCCACAAGTTGATGCCTATTGATTTAAAGACTGTTTCACTATTTTAACTGTAAATCTCTCATATCAACTCAAAATTCAATGGTTATTATGTTGGAAAGATAATTTCAATATGTAAAAATATTATGTTTACCATGTTTTCTAAATCAATCAATTTATGGGTCAAAATTGGGACGCCATCATCATCAGATGTAATTTCAGAATGGACACTCTAGCAGCAGTGAATTTCAGGGCATTTATTTCCTAGATTTTTTTGGACCTATTAATGTTGGAATGTTTTCACTAAAATTTGCCAATTTCTAGTCCAATATATGAAATATAGCCACATATTTTTATATTTACAAAATAAATTCATTTTATAGGGTTTTAAGCAAGCATAAGAGGGGTACTTGATAAGCATTTAATTTCAGTGCACATTTTCTGTTTTCAATGCAATTTCCAATCTGTTTTCAATTGCTTTTCAATGAAAATCACATATAATAAATGAGGAAATTAAACATGATTGAATGAAGTAAATAAATTACATTTAAATTAGCATATGACATGTCATATTGCATTAAACATTGGTGTCCAAAATTTCAGCATTTAACTATCCAAAACAAATACGTTTTGAAACACTAGCTTAGTTTAATTAGTGTGAAATGTCCACTCCCAATTAATCTTAGGACACACCCCTTAATCATCACTTAATCACCTTCAAATTTTCATTTAAAACAACTCAAAAAAATCTTGCTTCATTCAACCTAGTTGTCCATTACTTCCATACATGCATTTTATCAAATACGTGATATGCATAGCATTAGTTTGCAAGTTTCAGCAATAATCATTAGGGTTTACACACTTCCAATGACATATTCATCATTCCTAACATAATTAACATCTAATTAAGTTAAAAATAGTTTATTTACATTCAAATTTTGCTCAAACAGCTACCCAACATCAACCCACGTCCAAGCAGGTCATTCACACCCCCACATTGCTGTCCAATTATGTGGACAGTAATAAGGGTGAATTTCCATGCCTAAATCATGCCAAATACATTGCAATTAATAGGATATCTAATAGACCTATGAACCCCATTAAGTAACACCCAAACAGATGCTAAACAATCATATTTAATAGATAAATAAACCCTAAAAAATGAAATTAGGTGCAATAGATTAAGGAAGATATTTACCTCTTGAATTCATGAGTTAATCTCCCTTAAAATGAATTTCTATCTAATTGTCCAAATTCCCATGGATTACAATAGTTGTGCTAGGAGAAAGGAAATTTTCTCCCTTTTAATCCACGTTTAAGAGAGGGGAAGTGAGCTCCAATCATTGTGAATGATCAAAGCATGCATAAACCACTTTTTCTCTAACAAATGAACAACAAAATCAACATAAGAAGAGTTGTTTGGGAGTGGCATGAAGAGGGAGAATGAGGGCAATAAATTGAGAGGGATGAGGGAGATGGAGTATATACCTTGCTTCTATTTTGGTGCTCCAACGGTGTACGTCCCAAAGCATACACGTGCACCTATTTTCTATGCAATTTTCTCAATTAAATACAATTAATACACCCCTTAATCATCTCATTCATATGTACATTGATTATATAAATAATTTCTCAATTAAATAGAAATAATATCATTTAAATAATTATTATCATGTCTTAATGATTTTATGGGCCATTACTCGCCCACTCAATAAGTAAACCTCAAATTTCACACATTAATTAATAAATCACTTGCAATTTCCACATCATACATATATCTTCATCTCCGTGTATCTTACATATAATTTGTCAAAAATTTAATTATCTGCCAATATACTTTATGCCGAACCAGCAAAAATTAATAAATATTAAAATTCACATATTTGGAATTTTCAGGGCCTTACATTTGTACACTTGTTTTTGAAGTTCTAAAACTCCCTCAGCCTTAAATGCCTTTTGGAACATCTTCAGAGCTTCTTAACTTCATATTTCTCTTGTAAGCTTCTTCAGAGGCTGTGAAACCTCGCTTCAAAACCTCTGAAGCTTGAGCTGAAAATTCCGGATGTTGTTTTAGAAGGTCTGAAGTACCCTTCCAAACATCTGAAACCTTTGTGCTCCAGTTGAACTTTTTCAGAACCTTTAAAAGTTTTATTCCATAGGCTCTTAAAAAGTAGGATTGCTTTCGCTGTTGCACCTCTGAAGTCACCTCTATAGTCGTCTGAGATGCTTTCAGACCATCTGAAGTTGTTTTAGAGCTTCCAAAACTTCAGACACTGTTTCATTGTTTTTTCCATATCTTCATTATCAGATAACAAAATCACATGATTCTTGGTGCATTAGATAGCTAATTTGAAGAATTTAACTTTCATGTTGAACATTGTCTCTGAATCAGCCATCACATGTGCCACAAATTACTTTAAAGTGACACCTTTACCAAATTTAGGTCCTCTTTACAATTTTGATGTTTGAAATAGAAAAAAACTTTGTTAAGTGTAGTATTTACTCGAATGTGATTATAAAATATTGAAATTATGTTAAATGATGATCCAAAACATATGAATTTAGGTATTAAAGTATGTTAAATTATGATCTTATCAAATACCTGCAAACTTAGCTTTTGGCCATCCTTGAGCAAAATAATAATAATAATTCATGAAACAGTTAAGATACTCCCCCTGAAATAATCAAGAACATGCCAAACGAATTACATATGTGAACATAACTCAAAAATCATTCAAAACACTTGCCAAGTAATCTCATAGAACTCTTGCTTTATCCATCCCTTCATGAGCTGAGAATGTGTGTACTTTTTCAATTTCATACTACACGCATGCTTTTCAGTCAATCAATATTCAAACCAATGATTCTAATGATCTTCACAAAGCATTCCATAAGCTTGCATTTCATAATCCCTCTCCACTAATGTTGATAACTCTATCTACTTTGATTAATAAGTATTTGTTAAGCTTGACATGGGGCCTTAGATTTAACTAATAAAGAAAAGCAATAAGGATTCACAAAGTCAAGAGATCATCAATGGATTGCACATGAATGTTCACTCTCTTAACTTTTTGTTTAAGGTTGTCTCTATTTTTTATGGATTGTATTACTACCACACCTGCAAACTTGTTTTTTTCTGAGTTTAGTGGGATGTGATTCCCCCAATAAAAGGATGAATCCTTATCAATTCTTTTTTTTTTATCCTTTTTCTTTTACATTTGACATTTTTCTTTTAAATAAGCCCAAACTTATCTTCTTTTTCTCTCTTATTCCTCTTTATAACCATATGTATAGAATATGTTTCTTAATAGGTCAAGTATAATATTTTAGGCTGAAAAGGCCTGGATGATGAGGCTAAAGAAAGAAAAGTTGAATTGTGGTCTTTCATGTGCTTTGCACATGTCATTCTTTCATTAAGGCTCAACAAGGAAACTAGTGACATGAATTTACTAGGCTAGCTTGAAAGGCTCAAACTAATCAAAGAATGCCTAAATCACTTCCAAGTAAACATGTTATCTAGAATATCACCTTGAGGGATAATCAAACAAGCTTTAGCATGCTTATGTTGACCAAAATTATGTCATTGAATTCATAATATTATCAACTAATACACATACACTTTACATGATCATAACATAAGGTACTCAATGAAAATTTCATCATTCATGAAAAAGAAGGACTTATCACAAGACTCATTAAATCACAAGATAGCATCTACCCTTTTTTCTAAATCATATGCAATGAAAATAAAAAACTAAGCATGTGTTATTGATCATGAAGAGAGAATCCATCAATCCAACCTATTCAATTTCAACATGTTGGTATAACATCTCATGCATTTTCTTAGCTAAATCATCAAAAAGTAAAGCTCTTCAAAAAAATTCATACCTAAATTCAAAAAAATATTACCCAAAACTGAATGCAAATCCCAAAATGCTTCCCCAACTAAAACTAAAAATTATCCTCAATGTGAAATAATGAAGGAAGATCAAGGGCTTCCCTTAATGTAGTGCATTCTCATCCTCTACCTAGGAAACAGATTCTGATTTAGCATCATTTGCATGGTAGTTTTTTTGACCTTGCAAATTACATTTTTTCCATTCGGGATGCTTTAGAAGCTCTAAATTTGAACCTCTAAAGTTAACTTCAAAGTTTTTGAAGGTCAAGTGTCATAGCCATGTATAACTTCAGAGCTTCTAAAGCTCTTTTTAGACCTTCCGAACGTCGTCTTGCTTTGAACTTCTTCCAACAATGTACTTTAGATGATCTAAAGTCAATCTCTCAAACTTTGAAGTTCTTGCTAACCTCTGAAGCATGGAATTCTCCTTTTGGCCATACTCTGAAGATCTTTTAATAGGTCACATGTTCTAAACTTTCACCTTTGAAGCCTGTGTCCACCATCTGAATCATCTTTTGAAGCTTCTAAATCCTTCTGAATTCTGATTACCTCCTTTTGTAAAACATGTAGTACACCAAAAATTAAAAATCTATTCTAAAGAAAAATGAAGAAAGCAAGCAAACAACTAAGCTAAAAAATAGAGAAAACAAGGAAAGTTTAAAACTTAGGTTGCCTCCCAAGAAGCGCTTTAATTAACCTCTATGCAAGACGAACTCCTCCTTCATGGACTCTAAAATCTGACAACTTCATTCAATTACATTAACAAGACATATTTCACATATCTCGTAATTCAATGAGCGTTTACTTTGAACTTCTTCATGGTTTTGAGGTTCATGAATTCAATAGCTCCATGTGAAAACACTATTGTTATCAGGAATGGGCTAACCCACCATGACTACACTTTTCCTGGAAACAAACGCAAATGTGAGTCATACAATAAAACTTCCATTCTAGGTTCAATTCATCTTTTGAGAATGATTTGATCATGAAATCTCTTTGTTTATTCCTTGTAAATTTTTGCATTTTCATAAGCTTCATCCCTCACCTCCTATAATTCATTTAACTCAAGCTTTGTCTCTTCACCTGCCTTTTGTAAATCAAAATTCAACATATTGATAGCCCAATATGCTTTGTGTTCCAACTCCACTAGTAGATGGCATGCCTTCATATAGATTGGCCTATAAGGACTCATTCCAATTAGGGTCTTGAATGTAGTTCTATATGCCCACAATGCATCATTCAACTTCATTGCCCAATGTTTCCTTAAAGTGTTCCATGTTCTCTCTAGAATTACTTTGATCCATCGATTGCTAACTTCAACTTATCCAGACATTTGTGAATGATAAAGTGTTGCCACTTGATGAGTGATGTTATACTTGTTTAGCAGAGTTGCAAGCACCTTATTAAAAAAATAAGTATCTCTATCACTAATGATTGCTCTTAGAGTGCCAAACCTGGAAAAAATCTTGTCTTACAAAAATTTAAGAACAACATTAGCATCATTAGTTTTAATGGTCATTGCCTCATCCACTTAAACACATAATCAATAACAAGCAGAATGTACATGTTCCCAATAGATGATGGGAATGGGCTCATGAAATCTATGCCCCACATTTCAAACTGTTCAACAACTAGATTACTTATGAGTGACATCTCATCTCTCTTCTGAATGTTACTTGTTCTCTAGCACCTATCACAATTTGCATAAAAGATATGAGCATCCTTGAAAATAGTTGGCCATTGAAAACCAAATTAAAAAACCTTGAGAGCAGTCTTCTTTCCTCCAAAATGCCCTACAAAGCTAAATGTGTGGTAGTGACTCAAAATGCTTTGCTGTTCATTCTTAGGTACACATCTTCTAATGATTTGATCCAAACAGAGTTTGAATAGAATTGGATCATCTTAGAAGTAGTGTTTTGTTATAGACAACAGCCTAATGTTTCCCTGTGTATTCAGATTTGGATTAAAAACCCTTTAAATAAATAATTGATAATGTTAACATACCAAGGTTCGCTTTCCTACATAGAAAATAGTTGTTCATCAGGAAAAATCTCATTGATGAGAGTGATTTCTTTATCTTTTCCTTGCTCAAAGTTAGTTCCTTCCACTAGTCTAGATAGATGATTAGCTACAACATTTTTGCTTCCTTCTTCTCCTTGATTGTCAGATCAAATTCTTATAGCAGTAGGACCCACCTCATCAACCTAGTCTTGGCATCTTTCTTAGTTAGTAAATATTTCAATGCAACATGATCAAAATAGACAATTACCTTAGAGCCAATCAAGTATGAGTGAAAATTTTCTACAGCAAACATAATTGCCAACAATTCTTTTTCAGTAGTAGAATAATTGAATTGTGCTTCATTCAAAGTTCTGCTTGCATAATGAATCACATGAGGTAATTTATCTATTCTCTATCCTAACATAGCACCAACAACAAAGTCAAATGCATCACACATAAGCTCAAATAGATGGGAACAATTAGGAACTAATAGAATCAGAGCAGAAGTCAGTTTTTCTTTTTCAAGGTGTTAAAAGCAACAAAGCACTCATCATCAAAATAGAATGTTATATCCTTAGCCCACAAGTTACATAGTGGCCTACAAATTTTTGCAAAATCCTTTATGAACATCTATATAAACCTGTATGACCAAGAAAACTCATCACTCCTTTAACTAAAGTTGGGGGAGGCAACATATCAATCACATTGATTTTTGCTTTGTCCATTTCAATGCCTCTACTTGAAATAGTATGTTAAAGAACAATTCCCTACTTAACTCTAAAATGACACTTCTCTCAGCTTAATGTCAAGTTCTTTTTTACATATCTTTTAAGCACCAATTTCAAGTTCAAGTTTTCAAGGTAATCATCAAACGAGTTGCCAAATACAGAAAAATTAGTGATTCTAATGATCTTCACATAACACTCCATAAGCTTGCTTTTCATAATCCCTCTCGATGAATATAGACAAATCTGTTCACTTGGATCGATAGGTCTTTGTTAAGTTTGTAATGGGGCCTTGGGTTTGGCTAACAAAGGAAAGAAAGAAGGATTCACAAGGTCAGAGATCATAACTAAATTTTACATGAATATTTACTCTCTTAACTTTTTATTTGCTTTTCTCTGTCTTTTTATAGGTTGTATTACTACCACGCCCCTAAACTTATTTCCTTTTCAGTTAATTAGAATATGATCCCCCCAATTGAAAGAGGAATCCTTACTAATTCTTTTATTTTTGTCCCTTTTCTTTCCCTTTTAACAATTTTCTTTTCAATTCTCCCAAACTTATCTTATTTTGCTTCACTCATACCTCTCAAACAACCATGAGCATAAAATATGTCTCTCAATAGGTTAAACATGGTTTTTCAAGCTAAAAAGCGTTTGATGATGAGGCTAAAGAAAGAAAAGGTGAATGGTGGTTTTTCACATGCTTTGCATATGTCATTCTCTCATAAGGCTCAATGGAGACACTAGTGACATGAATGTACTAGGTTATCTTGAAAAGCTCAAAATAATCAAAGAATACCTAAATCACTTCCAAGTAAACATGTAATCTAGGATTTCACCTTGAATGATAATCAAACAAGTTCTAGAATGCTCATGTCAACCAAAATATGTCACTAAATTTATAAAATCGTCAACTGATCAATATAAACTTTGCATGATCATAACATAATGTGCTCAATGAAATTTTCATCAATCATGAAAAAGAAGGATTCATCATAAGAATCAATGAATCACAAGGTAGCATCTATCCTTCATTCTAAATCATGTACAATGATAATAAAAAACCCAACATATTTTACTGATCATAAAGAGAGAATCCATCCTATTCAATTCAACATGTAAGCACAGTTGCACTTGGATTTTCTTTAGCTAATTTCATCAAAATTATACCTAAATTTGAAAAAGAATGACCAAAAACTTAATACATTTGAATGTAATGCAAAACACCCCACAACTTAAACTACATATTGTCCTCAATGTGAAATAATGAGAGAAGTTTAAGACCAAGGGCTTCCCTGAATGAAGTGCATTCACATCCTCGTCTTATGAAGCTAGCATGGCATCATTTTAACACTTGGAAGAGCATATGCAATCCTCTAAAATTAGATTTCGTCCTTCTGTAAAACACAAAGTAATCAGAAATTAAAAAAAAAGTATGCATGGGGTATTAAGGGAGGTTGTGAGGCGACGCCACCTGGGTATATATATATATATACATATATATTTGAATGGTTCTGGCACCGGTGGCACCAGGTGGCAAGGTGGAGGCACTAAGTCACTCCTCTGCCTTGCTTCCTTATGGTTTTGCCACCTTGAAACTCTCTTTTCCAGATTATTTCATCACCCTATTTGATCTCCTCACTTGAAATCTTTATTTCTTGCCTCCCAAGAAGCGCTTTATTTATAATCTCAAGCTGACTATGGCCTTCCATTATTGAATTAAAATTTGACCTTTCTACGATTCGGTTCTTTGAAACTTGGTAGTGGTGTTTAGAATTTTAGTGCTCATAGTTGATAAACATAGTTGACTGGTTCATCATCTTCTAATTCATCTTCTTCAACTATGTTTATGGGCTTTCTTGAAAACTTCTCCATCATTCCATCTACTCCATTCATCTTGAGGCCATTCCTATTCTGGTTGGACAACTCCATCTCCTTCAAAATATTAAACTTCACAATATGGTCTTTGAATTGTATGACTATATCCTCCTTCGTACCTGTAAAAGAAGAAGAAACAATCACTGGAAAGCATAAATCATTGCCTATAGATGCGTACCTTAAAGAAGAGGCAATTACTCCAGTTTAGATTTTTCTTAATCTCCTCCTTTTTTGAGCCTTAATTAGAATTTTCAGTCATCTCACTAGCTTTTCACCTTTCAATGTTGTGATTGCTTTCACTTGCTCTGGCTGACTTGATAGCTTTCTAGATGTGTGACTCTATACAGCCTCTATAATTTGCCCCAACTGAGTCTCTATCATCTTCATGGATGCCTCCAAATTCTGGAATCTTGCTTCAATATTTTGGAACCTCGTTTCATCATTTTGGAACTGAGTTTGGGTTGCCTGGATAAAACTTTGTAATGTTTCTTCAAAAGTAGGTTTCTTTGATTGAAAAGACATTCCAGATTGAATCTAATTTGGATCATTGTTCCATGAAAAATTAGGATGACTTCTCCAACTAAGATATAGATTATCAAGGGGTGGTTGGTTGTGGAAATTCATCACATTGGCTTGTACTAAAAATTCTGTAAAACACTGCCTAGAAGGACAAGCATTGTATGAATGACTAAAAATACCATAAATAGAACCTACCTTAGTAGGAATTGATTGTTTCTGGTTCATCACCATAGAGCACTTCATATTCATTTGCTTGGCAAGCTCAAACATCTACATAGAAAGCTTAATATTAGAATTCAATTCATACATTCCTCTTGACTTACCTCTAACAATCATATGTTGTGAGTTTGCTCCAAGCATCTCATACAATTCATACGTCTCCTCCTTCTATTCTTCTTCCTTACATTCACAACTCAGAAAAAAGAAAGAAAGAAACAATTAAAAAATCCTAAATACAATAAACCTACAATAAGGAAAATGAAAAATTGTAACTAAATTCATTAAATCAATTTGGAACCATTTTCTGACAATAGCGCCAAAAACTCAATGGTTCAAATTTAATACCTCTTAAGTGTATGGACGTATAACAATATAGTGTGCAATACAAGGGTCGCTCTCATAGAGAATGCCAAACCAACTTAATTAATCTTAGTTATTAAGTAAAAAATTAAACAAACTTAGAATAAAATTGTTATAATTTTAGAAATTTAATAGAATAAATGTAAATAAATAGCTAAGGATAGTGTAGAGAGATTAATAAGATGAAGAAGTCTAGGGTTCCGATTTCACCACAAGGTGATAACTCTATGCCTACAGAATGTTGGATTTATTGCCTTACTTGGGTTCGTTCTTTCAAACATAAGATCATTACCATTAGATGGGTGGTTCAAATTCAGTGCTTTTACTCATTCCAATTACCTATGATATTTAGTATAATTGGAGTGAAAATCCATTAAGTTCAAGAACATAAGAACTTGAATAGAATGATTTAGAATATGATGTGTACCTTAACCATACTTTGATAAATAATCTAATTTATAATATTAGTGATCAAGAAATAAAATAAATTAAATCATTATAAATAACATCATGAATGAAACAAGATCATATAGCATTAATAATATTCAACAATCCATCATAAAGAGTATCAAAAGGGGCTACATCTTCAACCTAGAAAAAAGGATTTAGTTCATAAGAGAAAATAAAATAACTCCTTGAGACAGGATGATAACAGTGAAGAACATTTTCTCTCTTTCTTCTTTCTTACTTGCAATCCCTTCTTCTTCTCCATGAGAAATCTCTCCAAAAATGGCTCTAAGCCTCGGAGAAAAACTCTAAAAATGGAAGTGAAAAGTACCTTGCAAAATCCCTAATTTTTTTCCTTAAAAAGCCAACAAAAAACACAACTGCGGAAGAATTCCTTAACATGTCTGCCTTTGCCACCAATGGCACCAGATGGGGGCCAGCTTGCTGCCGACTAGTGGTGGTTTGATTTTAGCGCCTGCGGCACCGGCTTGCTACATGGTCCATCTTTGCTTCGTTTGCTCTATTTGCTCCATCTTTATAGCTGCTTCTTTTCCAATCTTTTTCTCTTCTTTTTCATTCTTTTTAAATCTTCAAAGCACATAATAAAATCAAACAAATAAGCATTAAATTCATCTAAAAGATATAAGGATTTGCAAATAAATAAGCTTAAACATGTGTAATATGTGTATGAAATTGACTCATCAAATATTCACCATATCAATTCATTCACACATTCATATCATTACAACAAAAGAAATAATTCTAGGATACTTACTATCCCTCATCAATCAATACACTCATAAGAATCATTGGACACTCTCTATCCCAATAAACAACACATGCACATCATAAAATAACCACCAGCCATTGTAAATCAAGGGATGCTCATTATCCCTAACATTCATGCATTCACATAACATAATAAGCATCTCTCTTTAGAAAAGCATGGGATATACACTATCCCCATCCAAGAAAAGAGCCTACTCACCTGCATGAAGAGTCATTTCACACCCCTCAAGTTCCATGACTTCTCATCTTGCTCAAATGATCCTACACATACAATAATTGCATTCACTTACAATGGAAACTTTAACTAATTCATCTTAAGCTAATGAATTACAATTTCTAGATAATATGACTGGTCCATTGATACATCTATATAACTTTCAAGGGCATAATTGCACTCTAACATTAGCCACAAGGCTATCTAACTTACACTTCTCTTTAATCATTTCCTAATCATGTATTTCATGCATTATATACATTGTGTTAGTGACTCTTTATTAACCAATTTCAACCTATAATATGACTAATCAATCATATCCTTTCCTTCATGGAAGCATTTCATCCAACATATGATAAGTACCATTTAACTTAACATTTGCCCTTATGGTATATCAACTATACTCATTTGCAATTACATGCAGTAACAATTTATACTAAATGAACTTCAATAGCAATGGCATGACCTCCATAAGAGGTTAATTAAACTCAAATTTTCATCAAACTATTATAGCCATGCTTGATACACAACATTCATCATTCATTATTCAATTCATGAACAACCATTTAACAAATTTTCTCAAATCCAAATAACTTTAACAACTCTTCAATCAACCAATTAAACATTTCCCCCATGAGTTTAGCAACAAACCCCCATCATTCACCCAAAAATTACTATTCACAGAGGGTATAAATGCTACTTAGCAAATATAAGAAATTCGGCTGGGGAAAAGAGGTTTACCTTCAGTTTCAACATTTCTTCCTCCCTTAAACAAAGATCTGACCTCAATCCTTCAAGAATCCTCCATGACTCGCAGCCAAATGCAATTTTCTTACTTTTTCCACCATTCAAACAAGCTAGATTTTGATTTTGGGTGCATGGATGGCAGATTACACACTTAAACCAAAAATTCCCTAGCTAAATTAGCATAAAAATGGGGTGAAATGAGCTAGGGCAACATATAGGGTGAGAGAGAAGAGGGAAGAAAATGAATGGAAATAAATGGGCTAAAAAATGCTTAAAAATCATGAACCAGCGCACCACTGCCATGCCAGTGCCACGGAGCCCAACCCCGCTGGACGCCCAACCTGCCTTTCTCATGGAGTGGCGCTATGGCGCCCAATAGACTACCCTCATTTTCTTTGGTTTTTCTTAACTTTAATTCCTATCCTTTCTCTCTCACATGTTTAACATTTTAACCATGATTTTACCCCCATAAATATGACCATATGTACATTAATTTTACCTCTTTATGTCCATAGTAAAATTTAAAAATTTTCCTCTCAATTAAATAAGAATAATGTCATTTAATTGCCATGTACATTAAATTTCATACAATTTTCATCACAACTTGGTATGTTCATGTACATCTTGCCTCAATATGATGATTTAAGAAAAAAAAATTTCATTTTTAGCATCATGGGTGTCACATAAATCAAAGCATATTTTTTAGTAGTGAAAGTAGTTTTGACTGGTATAAAATGAGCCATGATTTTTAATTTGTCCATGATTACCCAAATACTATCAAACGCTACAGTTATTTTTGGCAAGTTTGTAATGAAATCCATAGTGATATCTGTCCACATCCATTTAGGAATTTCAATGGGTTGCAATAAACCACCTGGTCTCTGGTGCTCAGCTTTTACCTTTTGACATGTCAAACACTTAGCCACATATTGAGCTACATCATTTTTCATATCATGTCAAACACTTAGCCACATATTAAGCTACATCATTTTTCATATCATTCCACCAAAAATGTGATTTCAGATCGTGAAACATTTTTGTACTTCCAAGGTGAATAGTAAAAGGGGAATAATGGGCTTCTTCAAGCACTTTTTGTATAATTGTAGCTCCTCTATGAATCCCCATCCAATTTTAGTATCTTAGAATATCATTTTTACCCAACAGAATATATGGTATTTCATTTTTTTGAGCTTTATCTTTTGACTTCTAGATTTCCTGATCTTTGCTTTCTTCTTGGGTTAACCTGATTTCATTTATTAGGGTCAACTGTTTACTCAACTGACACATCTGAGAAACTAATCCTTTCATTCCCACATGCAGACCTAGGTTCCTTAGTTCTTCAAATAACTCATTCTTCTATGTGAGCATACAAGCCATACTACTCCCAGTACTAGGATGATAATGAATATTCAGGTCATAATCTTCTAACAATTCCAACCACCGTCTCTGCCTCATATTTAGTTCTTTTTAAGTAAAAAGTTATTTCAGACTCTTATGATCTGTGTATATATCACATTTTTCACCATAAAATAATGTCTCCATATTTTTAATGCAAAGGCAATGGTTACTAGTTTCAAATCATGGGTCGGATGATTTTTTTTGGGTGACCTCAACTACCTAGATGCATAAGCTATCACATTCCCATTTTGCATCAACAACAACCAAGCCCTTTCTTGGAAGCATCACTATAGACCACAAATCTACCCCTTAAAGAAAATACTGTCAACATCGGTGCTTCTACCAGTTATCTTTTCAATTCCTAGAAAGCTTCCTCACAACTATCAGTCCATTCAAACTAGACTCCCTTTTGGGTTAATTTAGTTAGAGGCATAGCAATTGTGGATAATTCTTTTACAAATCTTTGATAATATTTAGCCAATCTATAGCACCTGCAGTGTTAATTTTTGGGTAAAAGTTTTCGTACATGATTATAGATTATAATGATGACTTGAGTTTAAGAAATTATGTTATAGTGCATATGGACATCAATTGCATGTGAATTTTAGTGAATTTAAAAGAAGATTTGAAGGATATGGGATTAAAGAAGTTATGTACCATAATTTTCTATTTAAATGATGTCATTCTTATGGTTTTAATGTAAGTTTTCCATGTGCAAATGATAGTGTTAAAAAGGGATTTAAGTGTAAGAGTATATACATAAGATAATGGAGAAAAAAATGGGTAGTCGCGTTTGGTGTCGTGGCGCCACTTTGAAAACAAGCAATGGGTGTGGCAGATTTTCTAGTGCTATGGTGCTAGAATTTGAGGCTGCGGCACCAGCGATTTGACAAAATGTCCACCCAATTTTTCCCTTTCCATTCTCATTTTTCCTCTTTTCATTTCATTTCTTTCTTCTTCACCATGCCTTTCCTTCTTCCCCAGCCCTTCGATACTCCAAAAACCTTGGGATTTTGTTATAAATCCACCTTGTTTAAGTGTGGATCTTATCAAGCATGCCTCTAAGATAGGTTTCTTCGGATGCGATGATGAGGAAAGGGAGAAATTTTGTGATTGATGCAACACGTAGTGGGGTTTTGACGAATTGGAGTCTATTTCTTCGTCTCTATTATCCAAGTCAGGCACGAAATCAAAGACAAGTTGATTTTTCCCCAATTTAATTTCCATTTTTGCTAAACTAGGGTTTTGTGTATAGTGATTTTGGTGAAGATGATGGGTGTTTGTTGTTATAAACATGGAAAAAATGATTAATTCATGCTTAATGACGTTTGGAACTTAATTGGGCAAGAAAATTGATGATTTGGCATGATTAGGGTTTTGTGAATAGTAAATTTTGGGGGACATGATGGATTTGGATATTGGGGAAAATATTTTATTAATAGATTATTGTGTGTTGGGGCTTGTTTGAGCATGAGAACTTATGATTTGCCTTGTTACAGTTTTGCATCTATTGTGAATCATGAATTTTCCCCAAATTTTATAGCTTATG
Source organism: Pouteria campechiana (assembly GCA_036873735.1). Taxonomy (NCBI): domain Eukaryota; kingdom Viridiplantae; phylum Streptophyta; class Magnoliopsida; order Ericales; family Sapotaceae; genus Pouteria; species Pouteria campechiana. The sequence goes on from JAYJMB010047761.1 coordinate 25,967, forward strand.
TGTAATAATTATGGGGGAGTAAATAGAATTTATTGATTAAGGTGTTCTGGGACTTATTTAAGAGTGAGAAATATGATTTTGGATAATGACTTAAATTGAATTGGAAAGGGCTTTTGCGTATGAAGTGTTTAAGTAGCAAATTAGTTGCATTAAGAACTTAATTAACCTATTTCTAAGGTTATTGGAATGTTACTTATGTTGTATGAGGGTTATGAGAGGTTAATGAATCAAAAAGTGGATGTAGGCTTTATTTATTTAGTATGTAATGAGATGTTGAAGAAAGTGTTTTGCTATTAATCATGTTGAATGTGAATAATACAATGTCAGGAATGTAAGCAATATTGTTATATCATTATGCAAGTCAAATGTATGAAGAAACATTTTAACGAGAACATATATAAATTGGATCCATATGCGTGTAGGATCAATTCAGTAAAGAGGAAAAGCAAAAGATGGAACTTGAGAAGTTTTTATAGTATGCTTTATGGAGGTAAGTAGGGCCCCTTTTTTGGTTGAATGCATGGGGAATTGCCCATTGTTTGAATCTGGGCTTGTATGTTTTGTTTGGAGATAGTAGATATCCCATTTGTTGTGAACATGTACGTTTGGATCTGGAGAAATGTTTTGTTATAGATAAGTTTACATGAATAAAATGATCATATGATATTGTTGTATAGTTTGATAACTATTTGGGATAGAGATTATCTTGTGTTGGTAAATAAGAATGAAATTATTATGTTATATGAACATATGGATGAATGGGGATGATAAGTATCCAATTATACAGGATGTGATGGTTCAAATTATAATTCCTTACTAGTGTACGGACGTATAGCAATATAGTGTGCAAATGCAAGGGTCAATCCCATAGAGAATGGTAAACCAACTTAATTAATCTTAGTTACTAAGTATAAACCTAAACAAACTTCAAATATGATATGATATAATTTCAGAAACTTAATAGAATAAACATAAATAAATAGCTAAGGATAGTGCAAAGAGATTAATAAGATAAAGAAGTCTAGGGTTCTGATTTCACCACAAGGTGATAACTCTTTGCCAATGAATGTTGGATTTAATGTCTCACTTGGGTTCATTCTTTCAAACATAAGATCATTACTGTTTGATGTGTGGGTTCAAATCTAGTGCTTTCACTCATTCTAATTACCTATGATATTTAGCATAAGTGAGTAAAAACCCATTAAGTTCAAGAACATAAGAACCTGAATAGAATGGTTTAGCATATGATGTGCACCTTAACCATCTATCCTTCTCATTCTAGGGAGATCATGGTTTTGCATATGATGTGTACCTTAAACATGCTTTGATAAATAATCTAACTCATAATATTGGTGATCAAGCAATAAAATAAATTAAATCATTACAAATAACATAATTAATGAAACAAGATCATATAACATTAATAATATCCAACAATCTATAACAAAGAGTATCAAAAAGGACTACATCTTCAACTTAGAAAAAGGGATTTAATTCATAAGAGAAAATAAAACAACTCCTTAAGATAGGATGATAACAATGAAGAACATCTTCTCTCTTTCTTCTTTCTTACTTGTAATCCCTTCTTCTTCTCCACTAGAAATCTCTTGGATAAACTACTCTAAACCTCAAAGAAAAACTCTAAAAAATGAAAATGGAGGAACCCTTGAAAAACCCTAAGTCTTCCTTAAAAAGCCAACAAAAATACTCAATTGTAGAAGAATTCTGCAACTTGTCTGCCTCTAGCACCGGCTCGCTCCCAGATGGTGGTGTTCCAGTATGGGCGCCTACGGTGCCGGCTCGCTACCCAGTCCTTCTTGTTCCTTTTGCTCCTTTTGTACCATCCTTGTAATTGCTTCTTTACCAACCTTTTTCTCTTCTTTTCATTCTTTTACCATCTTCAAAGCACCTAATAAATCCAACAAATAAACATTAAATTCATCTAAAAGAGACAAAGATTTGCAAATAAATAAGCTAAAACATGTGTAATATATGTGTATGAAATTGACTCATCAAATACCCCCAAACATATTTACTCTTGCTTTAGCAAACTAGAAATTAGAACTCATAAATTAGTTAGGATAATTTCTCTCCATCAATCATTAGCATGCCAGACAAATTACACATGTATACATATTTTAGAAGTCATCCAAGACACTTACCACATAATCCCATGAAACTCATGCTTCATCAATCCCTTCATGAACTGAAAATGTGTCCGTGTGTATGTGTAATGTCAATTACATGCTTCATGCACACTTTTTGCTCAACAAAGAGAAGGAAGAAGTATTCACAATGTAAGAGATCATAACTAAATTTTATATAATTGTTTACTTTCTTAACTTTTTATTTGCTCATATTTTTCTTTTTATAGGCTATATTACTATCAAACCCCCAAACCTATTTCCTTTTGTGTTAATTAGGATGTGATCCTCTATGTTTGCATAAACTCCTAAAGAGTCTATGCTATATTTGTCATCATATTCATCATCACACCCCATTCTAGCGCAACTATGTATACTGGTAGAGCAAGTCCATCACTAGGGCCTAATGTGCCTGGCTTATCTACACTTACAGTAGTTGGTTTCCACTTAGCTTCTAGTTGTTCCATTTTTGGCACATCCATAATATCATTACTGTCATCATTCGGTGTCTATCTTTAATGATGTTCCTATCCAGATTGCTCCTCCTCTCTAGGACTCTCAAACTGAGCCTCCCAAATAATTATCATTGTAGCTCTGGTATGAATAGTTTATCTCTTTGGCTCTTCCTCTATCATGGGAGCCTTTCCTTTATTTATTCTTTTTCTTGGTGGTATTACTACATAATGTAACATTATACAATCACTTAACAATACATACATAGACAACCAAGTTGACTCTTCAACTTAGAATCACAAAATTCATTTGCAAGGCTAACATTCCTCCATGATCCTATAGGTTCATAGACAAATATTTGACATATCATTCATTCACTTACCTCAAACAGGCATTGTCATTACAATTTTGGGACTTACCTCTGATATCACCTTTTGGTATCAGATAACCATTTTTGCTCTGATAGCACTCTGTAACACCCCACATCTATGGTGCTTCTAGATTACAATTTAAAGGAAACTTCAAATAGAGTCTCCCCTAAATTTTCAAGTTTTGTATCTATAAAATCATTTCCACATAATCTCACACATACATTAACACCATTATACACAATAAACTACACCCACACATTACCCAAAATCGCAAGTCGCATTGTGATGAGCTCATAATATACCATATTTTAATACCTAAATTTACATATTGTGAAACTTTATTTGACATGATTTTATTGGTTTATAACTACACTTGATGAAATATTACACTTAATGAAGTTATTTGGTTTTTCAGGTAACACATCATGTCACAAAGAAATTGAATGTGAAGTAGTACCACTTTGATTCCATTTCTGGTACCAATGTAGACTTATCTAGGACAAGTGGTCAACATCAAAGTTGATGCCCTTAAAGTTATATTTCCAAAAAATCAACACTTATTCAATTCTGAAATCTTATGAGAAAGTTATGGATGAAATAGTAAACACCTTTCTAGGTGGATAGCAAGTTTGTGCCGCTAGTTTCACTTTGAGGAAATGCTCCATACATTTAGAGGCATATTCAGCTTAAGTTATCAACATGAAAGTTGTAGATCTTGACGTTTTCTAACTAATTCAAAAGGAATCATGTAATTTTGATTTCATATGAGGACATTATGATCAAACTAGTAAAGCATCTTTTGTGGACAGTAAACTAAAGCTATTGTCACTCAACCTACCCTTCCTATCCAGCAAGTGGCGCTATCGGCATCAGATTCCATCCAAAATCTATTGAATTACATTTTAGTTATGTAAATTTTTTAATTTAGGTATTTTTGGGACGTTTTTATGCTATTCTGACGGGATTCTTTGGAGAGAACTTCTAAGAGGAGTCTAGGGTTTTTCTTGGAGGCGACTCAGAGGATTTTGAGAGGAGAAAATGATGGGACGATAAAAAAAAAAATAAATTAAATGAATGAATGATGATGCATGAAGAAAACAAAAAAAAAATTTTGCTGCAAAATGATGTAACGCCTGGCCGGCTTCGGCGAGCGAAAACGCCGAATGCGATGCATCTGCTCCGGCTCCGACGCAACGACCGATGGCGAGCGAAAACGCCGGACGCAACGCATCTGCTCCGGCTCCGGCGCAAGAACGGCCCGCACGCATGCAGCCGCGACCGGCACGCCTGCC
>JAYJMB010047772.1:0-30218 GCA_036873735.1 Pouteria campechiana
GTAATCGGTCGAGGTGCCTTTTATGGGACAAAACCGTGCGGGCATGTGCCCAAAGCGGACAATACCTCGACTGGAGCCCGGGTTGTTACAACCGGACACCCTGTTTGTGGCTGCCATGGAACGGGGGTGCCGCCTGCTGCCAGCGCTTCCACTGGCGACGCTGTCTGATGTCGGTTACATGACACTGAGACCACCGGACACCTTGTTTGCAGCTGACGGCTTCTATGCCCATCAAAAAGTCGGGCGTCTCTACGACATCGCCGTCTCCACCGGACAGCAGCACAATCGTGCCTGTGGTTGGCTTCGTTCATCTGCTGGTGGGCAGAACCAACAGTGTGTCACCTTCATGCTCAGCAGCGTGGCCGGTGGCATCATCATCGCTCCCTGCTAGCGGGTGCAAGTCATGACACCGATGATGCAAAGGGGTTGATGACTGAAATGTCCACCATTGCCGATTTGCACTATCGCGGTTCGTTTAGTGTCCCAACACATTTGCAGCCCCAAGCTCTTCTCAACAAAGGCCACCAATGCAACCTTCCTCTAGAGAACCCACTCTTGTTGGGCTACAATCATGCATAGAGAGAATACAATCTTGCTAATGGAAAATATTGAAGGTGAAATGACAACAATTCCAATGTGTTATGGATTATATCAATGTTCTAGCTGCCATGCTCCAGAGTTGTAGCATGTCACAAGTCAATAGCTTAACTATCTTCCCCACTCCACCTACATTTCATGAATTTGCAGAGGAATCTAAAGAATGGAAGGAAGACTAACAAATTATCAGATCAACCTCAGGAAAGTCCTTGTTTTCTATTACTTTATTACACATTGAGGACAATATTGTTTTTAAGTTTGGGGGCATTTGGCTTATGGATGTGTTTGTCTGACTAGTTTGGGTGCTTTGTTAATCTTAGTTATGTTTGTGTGTCTAGGGAGGCTTAGTCTATATTGTTTGCCTTGTTGTTCTTATTGTGTGTTTGGCTAGTTCATATGTTATGTTTCAATCTCTACATTTAGTGCTTTATTTGATTGTGGTTATGTTTGATCTTTAAAATTATATAAAAAATTATGTGTTTTATGTGTTTTGAGCATTGATTAGGGTCATCATACAAAACCAATGACATATATGTGACATTTGATAATGTTTAAGTTGAAAATGATAGAAATTATTGTTGTTTGCATGCTTGACTTGATTCCTTAAATTCCTTATACACATTGATCACATTAACATAGCTATTTCTTTTGAAGTCTTTGAATACTTAGCATCAGATTAGGAGACTAAGTATGCATTATTCAATTTGAATTCTAGAATTCATTGTAACTATTATTGCGACAAGCATTAGATGAGATAAAAGAAGAACATGATTAAAAACTCTTCATTGATAGGGGGAATCACATCGCTATGAATGGAAAAGAAAATAAGTTTGGGGGTGTGATTGTTCAAATTATAATTCATCACAAGTATATGAACATATAGGAATGTAGTGTGCAATGCAAGGGTCGATCCCATAGAGAATGATGAAACTAAATTAATTTTAGCTACTGAACTATCCTAACCTTTAAAAAGAATGTATTTATAACTAAATAGATGTTAAATAATGTTTGGTATAATTTTAGAATTTCACCAACTTAATGACATGAAAGTAAATCAATGGCTAAATATATTACAGAGAGATTAGCAAGATGCAAAGTTCTAAAGATCCAATTTCACCACAAGAAGATGCCCTTTTGCCAATGGAATGTTGGATTAATACCTCACTTAGGTTTGTTCTTTCGAAAGTAAGATTATTACCATTAGGTGTGCGGGTTCAAATCAAGTGTTTTCACTCGTTCCAATTACCTATGGTGTGTAGTATAATTGAGGTGAAAACTCATTAAGCTCAAGAACATAAGAACCAAAATAGTATGGTTTAGCATATAGTGTCTATCTTAACCATCTATCCTTCTCATTCAAGGGAGCTCATAGTTTAGCATATGGTGTCTACCTTAACCACACTTTGATAATTAATCTAACTTACAATATTGGTGATCAAGTAATAAAACAAGATAAATGATTGCAAATAACATCATGAATGAAATAAGATCATATTGTATTAATAACAAACAATCCAAAAAAAGAGTATAAAAAAGGGTTACATCTTCACCCTATAAAAAGAGATTTAGTTCATAAGAGAAAATAAAATAACTCCCTTAAACAGGATGATCATAATGAAGAACATCTTCTCTCCTTTTTCTTGCTTACTTACAATCTCTTCTTCTTCTCCACAAGAAAACTCCAAAATTTTCCCTCCAAACCTTAGAGAGAACTCTCTAAATGAAAGTGAGAAGAAACCTTGAAAAACCCTAACTTTTTCCTTTAAAACCCAGCATTTACACAATGTAAAAAAAATTACAAAATTATTGATCCCCCGCTAGCGTCGGTGGCACCGACTTGCTATCTGGCCACTATTGGCTAAAGGTGCAAGTGCCGATGGCGCCAGTTGGGGGATGACGGCATCGACTTGCTGTCTTGGTTTTTTATTGATTTTTTGCTTCTTTGACAGTTGTTTTCTTTTCTATTTTTCATCTTTTTCCTCTTCTTTTCCATCTTCAAGACACCTAGGAAATCCAAAAGATTAGCATGAAATTCATTTAAAAGAGATAAGGATTTGCAAATAACTAAGCTTAAACATTTGTAATATAAGTGAATGAAATTCACTCATCAAATACCCTCAAACTTACTTATTTGCTCATCCTTGAGGAAAATAGAAACACAAAAATACAAAGGACATAACTATATATAGTAACAATACTCAAACTCATAAAGAACACAATGAATATTGATCTCAGTCATTAATCCAAAAGCCTTCATAAGATAAGCATAATTAAGAACTATAAAGATATCACATATATCTTTCAATTTTTAACCTGAGCCTTTTCCTTTCCACCTTAGATTGCATGTGCATATGCAAAAATTATAGTCATTTTAATCTACATCTTTTCAGACTTACATTCATTCAAGCAACTGAGTACTATGTATTCAATACAACCCTAAGAACTTGCAAATTAAACCAAGTAGATTACTTTTAGATGAGCATTTGATATTTTTATGGGCTCTATTACTATCACATTTCTCGTATTTTTATTTTTATTTTTCTTTTATTTGTGAATGTGATCCCCCCTATTGCTTGGACTATATTACTATCACACCCACAACTTGTTTTCTTTTTGAATCATAGAGATGTGATCCCCCTATTCCTTGGGTTGTATTACTATCACACTCCCAAATATGTTTGCTTTCTGAATCATAGAGATGTGATCCCCCCTATAAACAATGAGTTTTTACACTTATTTTTCTTTTATCTCATCTAATGGTTATCTCAACATAGTTACAATGCATTCTAGAATCAAAATTGAACCATGCATACTTAGTCTCCTAAACTCATGCTAAGCATTTAAAAATTTCAAAATAAATGGCTAATTCACTGTGACTAATGTTTATGAGGAATCAATAGAAAATTAGACTAAGGATCAAGTCAAACATTGCAGACATAATGATTTCTGTCCTTTTCAACTTAACTATTACAAAATGTCACATACATCTTATAGGTTTTATATGATGACCCTGACCAATGTTCAAAACACTCAATTTTTAACCAAAACTATACTCAAATAAAGCACTCAACATAAAAATTTAAACATAACACATAAAATACTTACTAGACAAACCAACAAAACACAAAATACACAAACTAAACAAACTATCACAACCCTCAAATTTAGACAAAGACATCCATAAACAAAAATAAAATGCTAACACCCCCAAACTTAAACATAACATTGTCCTCAATGTAGAATAATGCAGCCGAAAATAAGGACTTCACTGAAATGGATGGATCACTCTTCTGAGCTTCCGCTTTCCGCCCAACTCGAATCTTCTACTAGTATATCAGGAAGTGTTGGTGGAGGTGGAAAGTGAATGGAGCTGTCGCCTATTGATATGTTGCAACTTCGGAGCATGGTAGTGAGAGCATTGTTGTGGTACACCATATATTTGTACATCTTCCACTAGTCCTTCATCATTTGCCTCATATAACATTGAATACCCATGAGGCATGTTTGGAGATCAACAAGTGAAAGTTCTTTAGTAAAAGACTCCCTCGTAAGTCTTTGTTGCGGAGAGCTAGGTGGTGAAGATGAAGGATTTGCCCTTGCATTTCTACGCACTATCTTCTCAAATGTATCTATAACTACATCGTTGATCACTGGGAGAGGTTTTTGAAGCTCCTCTTAAGCAGTGGTTGGAACTCACAGCCATGAGACATAACCACTGGATGAGTAAAGGGTGTCCCAGTCTACTTGTGAGCCTCCCTGTGATGAAAGAGATGATGGAGCACTTGATCACTCAATGCACATCAATAGACAACCCTGTCTAAATAGCATAGTTGAGAATAACATGGTCCCTTGTAACATCAGACACATGGTTGGAAGGCAATAGTTTTGCTAAAAAGAAATAGTTCCATACCTTGCTTGTTGCCCTCTTGGTAAACTCATTACCTTATCATGTAGAGTCTTCCACTTGCTATTTGATTGAGCAAGGTAAGATATGATATAGTCCAGTCCTTGCTCAATCCAAGTGGAGTATTCATCTTCTTCAATGTCATCCAACTCATAAACTTGATTAATAGTAGCTATATCAAAAGGAACCATCTTACCATGCACCAATGCTTTAAGCTCCCTAGGGTTTGCTCTGAACTACTCTTGGGCATTGGCATAAAACTCTCTAACCAATGGCACCATTGCCACCTTTGGTTGAGTTGTAAAGTACATCCAATACTAAGATTGAATAAGGTTGGCTATATCATTGTAAGTTATATCCAAGCCTCTTTCCCTTATACCTTCTTGATTCACTAGAAAACTGTTGAAATTGTCTCTAGCTTATTCATTGAAGACATGGGTTCAAGTGGTGCATTAGGCTCTCTTGTCTGCCTTTTCCTTGAGGGTCCAACACAAGTGGATTTCCTTAGAGCCATGGTAACAATACTAGAAGGAATGGAGTAGCACAACACTTTGGCAATCAAAATGAATCAACTCTACCAAGCTTCCTCAAGACCAAACCACACAACTCCACTTTACTATAAAAGAACAATAAGCACCACAAGAATATGTACTTTTACCACAAGAAAGAAGTCACTTTCTTCACCAAGACATTTCATCAAACATATAGCATGCACATTGAATAATTTCAACAAATGCCTTGATAGCTTCTCTAATTCAACCTCAATACACACCCACTCCTACCACATACAATCTTGCAACATGTGTCCAACAAAACCCACACAAAACCTAGCTCAAGCAATTCACCAAACACTTGATGTGCATAACATCAACAAAAACCCAACTCCAAATCTTCTCAAACCACCACAAAAGCAAAGCATTTCACCAAGCAAACCAATAAAAGAAGGACTGAGTTGAACCAAGTAACTTACATGTAATTCTAAGAAGAATTACAAGACCTTATCAAACCTAACTTGAGAAAATGGTGAAGAAGATGATAAATATTTGAATAGGAGAGATGAATCTAAGGAGGGAAATGGAAAAGAGAAGCTTTGGGAATGAATCCTTGAGTTTTGGAATGAAGGAATGGAGTTTAGGGTTGTGAGGAAGGGTTTTGGAGAGAAGGTGAAAGAGGGAGAGGAGAGCTCTCTTGAAAATAGGGAGGGTGAATGGCATGCATCTGTGCGTGTTTGGGTTTTAAGGGAGGCCTGGCAGGCACTGATAGTGCCACCCAGCTGCCCGTGTAAAAAAAAAAAATTTTTTTTGGAATGTCTGGTGCTAGAGGTGCTGCTCCCTGCCTTTGCCTTGCCTCCTTGTGGTTTTGCTGCCTTGAAACTCTCTTTTTAGTTTACTTCATCACCCTATTTGATCTTCTTGTTTGAAATCCTCATTTATGCATTTAACCTAACAAATAGAATAATATCAGTGTAATCTAACTACTTAAAATCCAATCAATTTTATTTAAACTAATGCAACTAGCCTACTTTATTAATGTAAGAACATCACTACTTCTAGGAAATTGAAAACACTGAAAAACACATAGCTTGGGTTGCCTCCCAAGAAGCGCTTTATTTAACATCCGAGCAATATGAACTTGCTTTTTCTAAAAATTTTAAATTTTCCATAGTTCCTTCAACTACAATTTCTTTTGCTTGCTCTGGTTGGCTAGGCAACTTCTCAGGTTTATGACTCTGTACTACTTCTGCAATTTTTCCTAACTAAGTTTCCATCTTTTTCATGGATGCCTCCATGTTATGGAACCTGGAATCAATGTTTTAGAATTTGGTTACATGATTTTGTAACTCAATTTGTGTTGCTTTCAGGAAACTCTACATGGTTTCTTCAAGCGTAAGCATTTTTAGTTGAGTTTGAAATGAGGTTCTAGCTTGATTTTGATTTTCTTCATTGTTCCAAGAAAGGTTAGGATAATTTCACTAACTAGGGTTATAAGTGTTTGAGTAAGGGTCATTCTGTGGCCTCTAGTTATAAAAGTCCATTGCATTAGCTTGCTCAGCATCACCTGCAAAATATTCATTTGGAGGGGAGACATTAGGTGAATGTCCTAAATTACCACAAAGACAACAAACCTCTACTGGAGTAGGTTGTGATTTCTTCAATTGCACCATCATAGAGCACATTGCCTTCATCTGCTTAGCCATCTCTAACATCTGCAATGATAGATCAGAATTAGTATTCACTTTATAAAGTCCCCTAAATTTACCACTTAACACTTTTCTATTGAGAATTTGTTCCCAACATCTCATAAAACTCATATGTTTCTTCCGGAGTCTTTTCTCCCATGACTCCACCTACAACATTGTCAACCATAGTTTAGCATGATTATGTCAGTTCATCATAGAAAAATTGGTTAAGCAACTCAAGTGGATATCTATGATGAGGGCATTGAACGAAAATTGCTTTAAATCATTACCATGTCTCATGGAAAGCTTCATCATCCAATTGAGAGAAAGTAGCTATTTTACTTCTTAATTCAACAGTTTTAGCATGAGTAAAATTTTCTAATGAACTTATTATAAACTGCTCCTCAAGTTGTCAATGAGCCGGGGGCTACTGTCATGAGCCATGCCTTACCTACATCTTTTAGAGTATATGGAAAACATCTCATACGTAATTGATTTTCAATTAGCCCCTGCAATGGAAATGTTTGAATGGTTGCATAGAAATCATGCATGAAGGTCAATGGATCCTCTGAAGCTAACTCATGAAAAGATGGAAGCATGTTAAAATGAATATGTTTCAAGTCATAATTTCTAGTATCCTTATCTAACATGATGCATGAAGGTGAAATCCCTATAGTAGGGTGTGCAAACTCTTTCATTAATTATTGACCCTATTTAGCATATTGCGCTTGTTTAGCCACTCAGTTCTCTACATTGTTAGCCATGTTTACTTCTTCTCCTTTTCTTAAAATCTTTATTTCAATTTCTACTTTGTCAGCACGATTGTTTAATGAAAACAAAGAAGGGTTTAGAGATCTTCTTTCATCCATTCACAATACTACAATGGAAAGAAGGAAATAATTAAAAATAATTATATATATATATATAATTATACACAAAAACAAAAAGAAAGAATGTAACTAATCTTAATCAAATCAGTTTGGAAACATTCCTAGGCACGATGCCAGAAACTTGATGGTTCAAATTATAATTCCTTGCAAGTATATAGATGTATAGCAATATAGTGTGTAATGCAAGGGTCGATCCCACAGAGAATGGTCAAACTAACTTAATTAATTTTAGCTACAGAACTATCCTAACTTTTAAAAAGAATGTATTTATAACTAAACAGGCTTGGAATAATGTTTGGTATAATTTTAGAATTTTAGAAACTTAATGGAATGAAAGTAAATCAATGGCTAAATATAGTGTAGAGAGATTAGCAAGATGCAAAGGTCTAAGGATCTAATTTCACCACAAGATAATACCCTTTTGCCAATGGAATGTTGGATTCATTGCCTCACTTGGATTCATTCTTTCAAAGTAAGATTATTACCGTGGGGTTCAAATCAAGTATTTTCACTTGTTTAATTACCTATGGTGTGTAGCATAATTGAGGTGAAAACCCATTAAGCTCAAGAACATAAGAACCAAAATAGTATGGTTTAGCATATGGTGTTTACCTTAGCCATCAATCCTTCTCATTCAAGGGAGCTCATAATTTAGCATATGGTGTCTACTTAACCATGCTTTGATAATTAATCTAACTTATAATATTAGTGATTAAGTAACAAAATAAGTTAAATCAGTGTAAATAATATTATGAATGAAACAAGATCATATAGTATTAATAACCAACAATCCAAAAAAAAGAGTATAAAAAAGGGTTACATCTTCACCTTAGAAAAAGAGATTTAGTTTATAAGAGAAAATAAAATAACTCCCTTAGATAGGATGATCACAATGAAGAATATCTTCTCTCCTTTTTCTTCCTTACTTGCAATCTCTTCTTCTTCTCCACAAGAAAACTCCAAGAATTCCCCTCCAAACCTCAGATAAAACTCTCTAAATGAAAGCGAGAAGAAGCCTTAAAAAATCCTAACATTTTCTTTAAAAACCCAACCTCTACGCATTATGAAAAAATCCACAAAATTGCCAATCTACTACTAGCACCGGCAGCACTGGCTTACTATCCAGCCACTAGTGGCTGAAGGTGTAGGCGCTAGTAGTGCCAAGTGGGGGCTAGCGGCACCTGCTGGCTGTCCTAGTTTTGTGTTTATTTTTTGCTCCTTTTGCAATTGTTTTCTTTTCCATCCTTTAAGCTTTTTCTTTTTCATTCTTTTTTTCTTTTTTTCCATCTTCAAGACACCTAGAAAATCAAACAAATAAGCATGTAATTCATCTAAAAGAGATAAGGATTTGTGAATAACTAAGCTTAAACATGTGTAATATAAGTGAATGAAATTCACTCATTAAGTTGTAGTAGTAATATAGCCCAAGGATTAGGGGTGATCACATTTGAGAAAAGAAGATAAAAATGGGGAATGTGATAGTAATAGAGCTCACAAAAAAAAGAAAAAAATATCGAATGCACATATAATTTAGTCTCTCTAGTTTAATTAATGAATTTATAGGGTTTGCATTGAGCATGTATTACTTGGTTGCTTGAATGAATTTAAGTGTGAAATGATCTAGATTGAAATGGTTATAATTGTTGCACATGCACATAGAATCTAAGGTGGAAAGGATGAAGCTTAGGTTGAAATTAGAGACATAAAGAATATCTTGATATTTTCCTCTTAACCATGCTTATTTTATTGAGGTTTTTGATTAATGACCTAAATTGATGTTCATTATTTCCTTTATGAATTCTTGTGTTTCTATTTTGCTCGAGGATGAGCAAATGAGTAAGTTTGGGGATATTTGATAAGTGAATTTCATTCACTTATATTATATACGTTCAAGCTTAGTTATTTGTGAATCCTTGTTACTTTTAGATAAATTTCACATTACTTTATTAAATTTTCTAAATGATTGGAAGATTGGAAAGGAGGAAAAAATTAAGGAAAAGACGAAGCTCAAAGATATGGAGGAAGAACACTTGCAAAGGAGAAACAAAACATAGCATTTCGAAGGATATCACATTTGGCGCTGCCAGCCTCAATCTGGCGCCGTTGGCATCAGAATTCGTCATGCCATCTTAAGACTAGCCAGACCAACGCCGCCTGTGCTCCTCAATTTCTATTGAATTTTAGCTTGCTTTGTTACCTAGTTTTTAAGGTAATAAGAGAAGGCTTTGAGAGATTCTTCTTGCATTCATTTTAGGGTTTTGTTATAGGGTTCAGAGGGGCACGACTTTGGTGATTCTTGTGGAGAAAGTGGGAGATTTTAAGTAAGCAAGAGCAAAAGGAGATGATGTTCTGCATTGTAATGATCTTGATGAGGGGAGTTATTTTGATTTCCATTTGAAATAAATATCTCTTTCTAAGGTGAAGATGTAACCCTATTTGATGCTCTTTGTTATATAGGTTGTTGATTATCAATTATTGTATGATCTTGTTTCATTCATTATATTGTTTGCAATCATTTGATTCATTTTATTGCTTTATCACTAATATTATAAGTTAGATTGATTATCTAAGCATGGTTAAGGTACAAACCATATGCTAAACCATATCTCCCTTGAATGAAAATGATAGATAGTTAAGGTACACATCATATGTTTAACCATCCTATTTTGGTTTTTTAAGTTCTTGGGTGGGTTTTTACCTCAATTATGCTATACACCATAGGTAATTGGAATGAGTGGAAATACTTGAATTAAACCCACACACCTAATGGTAATAATCATACATTCGAAAGAACGAACCCAAGATGAGCATTGAGTCCAACATTCCTCTAGCAAAGGGTCTCATTTAGTGGAGAAATCAAATCCCTAAACCCTTGCATCCTATTAATCTCCCTTACATTATTGATAGTTATTGATTTCTACAATTCATTTAATTTTACAATTCCATTCAATTTCATACCATATTCACTTAGCTTTAAATATGTTCCTTTTAAGGATAGAGTAGTTTAGTAACAAAAACTAATTAAATTGATTTGATCATTCTCAGTGGGATTGACCCTTGCATTGCACACTATACTACTATATACTCAAGCACTAGCAAGGAATTATAATTTGAACTATCACCCATCTAATTAAACATGCTCGGATTCAAATAAATGGGCTAATTCCCATGCACTCAACCAAAAAAGGGGGCCTACGTACCTCATGATTTGCCAAGTTCCATAACCCTTCGAACTCCATAGCTTTCCATACATAATATCATAGTCCTAAATATGTATGATCAAATTCTTATAACATTTCATCAGATATATACATCCCAAGTAAGATAATAGCTATATTTGTACTCCTGCTGTCATACAATTCATTATCAACGCTTTTAAAATAATAACAACTTCATTAACAATGGAGTACATCTTAAGATGTCCAATTCTTCATTCAATTTCATTAAAGTCTTAGGCTAGCAGGGTTACACTCAAACCCTTTTCACATTATTCACTTTTCCTTGGGCATTTTACCAAACATCCTTTATCCATGAGTTAAATCATTACATTTCAGTGATAGAATTTAAGTTTCATGTATACTCTTCAATATACAATCAAAATTTAATATACTCAACATCTAGTTAACTTTTACAAAATGCTAATTAAACTCTAAGTACATCCCAATTCGCTGCCATTCCAATGTAACAGCCAAAATAGTTTCTCATTGAAGCATTTCAACAAACATGCACTAAATACTTTGTAAATTATGAGTTCCCATGTTTAAATCATCCAAAAAACATCACAATCAACTAATTAAGCATTTCCCCATAACAATTATATCTAGATCATAAATTTCCCCCAATTACCAACATTAGCAAAACCCTAACTGACATGAATCCTTTATGCCCAATCAATGTCCAAAACATCTTTAAGCATGAATTAATCATTTTTCCCATGAAATCCACACTCAATTCCTACGTTTTCTCTAAAATTTCACTATTCACGAAAACCCTAGTTGACATAAAAACCAAATTCGGATGGGAAAAGCATTTTAATGTGGAATCCAAGTGCAACTTTCATTCGTAGACAAGAATCCAAGCTCAAAGTAGAAAATTAGATTTACATCCTTCGTCTACTGTCGAAGTGGTTAAACCTTGGATTCAAATGGAAGATCATGCGATTATCGACCTAAACAAGATGATTTCCTAGCAAAAAACACATGAAGTTAGGCATAGTAGGACTAGGGTAAATTTGGCGCATAGGGCAAAGGAAACAGAATGGAGAAAATGAGCAAAATGGAATGGACCCAACCTTTACAATTTGAAATTTTCAGGTGCTCCAACACACCACTGAACCTGTGCCATGGCATAGACTCATTGGATAGGCAAAAGTTTGCCTTGCTGACGCTGTGTTGTGACATGGAATTGTTGTGGCACAACATGGGGTGCCTGTGCCATAATGCAAACTTGCTGGACACCAAAAATTTTCCCCCTCTTCAATCCTTCTTCATTAAACTTTAATTATTTCATTTTCCCACATAATTAGGGTATTAGAATACACAATTAATCAACTTGAATGAATCAAAAATAATTTCATTAACTCATCCCCTACCTGAAATTTTAAAAAATTTATGTATACTTAATTCAATCACATACATATTATTCGGATTTGATCATTTAATAAATTATTTTTTTGAAATTTTCCCACTTTTTAACACTCTAGATCAACCATAATGTATTCAGATATATAATTATCCAAAAATTAACACCATAGGTGTTACACCAAAGGTCCATGATAAGTCTTTCAAGCTCCTTTAGTCCAAAATTCTATCTTCTCTAAGAACAAATGAGGGGGTATTTATAGTTTTTGATCTTCTAAGGGCAATTTGGGAAACCATGCCTTGGTTGCACTCCTAGGGGTATTTTTGAAAAGTGGATCCTGAGTGCCATGCCTTGAAGGGGAGCATGATTGCCACGCCTCAGAAGAGAGGCTAACTGCTTAGGCTCCCTTCCTTACCTCGGAAAAGAGCCTAATTACCATGCCTTGGAAGGGAGCCTGATTGCCATGCCTTGGAGGGGAGCCTGACTATCACACCTAGGAGGGGAGCCTAACTTCCATGCCTTGGAAGGAGACTACCATGCCTCAGAAGGGAGCCTGACTACCATGCCTCAGAAGGGAGCCTGACTGCCATGCCTCAGAAGCGAGCCTGACTAACACGCTTGGGAGGGGAGCCTGACTACTGCACCTTAGAAGGGAGCCTGACTACCACACCTTGGAAGGGAGCCTGACTACCACACCTTGGTAGGGTGCCTGACTGTCATGCCTTGGTAGAGAGCCTAATTACCACGCCTTGGAAAGGAGCCTGATTGTCACGCCTCGGAAGAGAGCTTGACGTGGATGGAAGGGAGCCTAATTGTCACACCTTAGAAGGGAGCCTGACTACTATGCCTAGGGCATTTTTAGAATTCTGACTTAGACCATTGGCCCATCCCTAACATTTCAAAAAATATTTTTACTAATATGGATTGCCAATTTCTTTTCAAATCCAATTAATTGCACACATGTCCAATGTGGGTACCATGTAATTAATTTATTTTCTATTCACGTGTTAAAAATACACCCATGTTAATATGCAATTCCACCCCACTAAATTTAATTGCATACCTGTTTAAGTAGGTCCATGCAATTAGGTAATGTGTGCCCTCATGTTTATGCAATGAAATAAATTCCAAGTGATGCACTTTTCGCATTCCTCTTGTAATTTTTTGTTTTTAATATTTGAAATCATCCTGTAAAATTTCACAACTCCAATGCGCTTGGGCCTTGTTTGCATAATACATTTTGAATGCATTGGATAGTTGTGATTATCATATTATCACCCTAGACAACAACATTATTCTTTAGCCATGCTGTTTAATTTTCCATACATGAAGATGATAATGATTCCATTTGCACAAACTGAATGTGCATGATGGGATCATCTTGGCTTCCAATTAGTGCTCAACGAACTAAATGTTTAATTAAATTATGCAAATAATAGCACCTTATTATCATTCCAGCTACACATGTCATTTCAATCTATACGGGCAAAGGGGAGAGAGGTTTGTTTGCATGGGTTATCTTGGTTGCAAGAGCAGAGAAAATGCTGTTTTCTTGCATGGGTAGAATGCTTTGCTATTGCTACCTAACAGGCATTCAAACTCTAATCCAAAATACAAGCAACAAATACGAATGAGAGCATAAAAAAACTAGAGATTGGAGTGGTAGAAACTCTTCCCCTTGGTGCTTGACTTGCAATCCGGCTTCCACTTCTTCCTTCCAAAAGCTTTTTCCAAAACTCTCCCTCTTTCTATCCATAAAATTCACCAAGTTGTCACCAATTGAACCATAAAACACTCCCCAAAAGATGCCCTAAAAGTCTTCTCTCAATCCCTTAAAAATCAGGTAACAGATGGAGCTGAAAACTCGGACCAACACTAGCACCACGGATTGGAATTGGATGTCACGACTTGGAAACGTCCACCTCCACAAATTGCCTTGAATGCATTTTGGTGCCGCCTCTTGGGATTGGACACCGCGGCTTGAAATCTGCAGCCTTCCATTCTTATTTTGTTTGGTTGCTCTCTTACATGTTTCCTTCCTCTATTTCTTGGTGCTTCATCTTTCTTTAGTTTTTTTCTCCCTTTTTCCATTCCTCAATTCATGTGTCTTGCTATCTACGCCACCATGATTGCATATTTTGACAATTGCCTTCATCGTGCAAATCTAGTTTGGTGGAAATTTATTATATTTGGGGATTGAATGAAATTTTATTGGCAATCAAACACTTCTCAATTTTTTTGCTAGTGTGATTTTGTCACTAATTAGGGAAATAATGCCATTATAGCATGTTATGGGGATTCAACTGCTCTTAAGAGAAAAAATAATTCTGGAGCATTCGTCACATCCAGTCCCCATATTTATCCATGCCATTTCATTTGCTCTATTCTGCATTGCCCATGCAACCGGAGAGAGAAAGAGAAAGAGAGAGAGAGAGAGAGAGAGAGAGAGCTTACCTACACAGGCAAGAGGTAGGCTTTCAGTTGCACAGGCAAAAGGCAAATTTGGCAAATGGTGCCAACCTAACTTCATGTAACTACACAAGCAAGAAATCCTCCAACTTTGCTGGCAGGGACAAATTCATCCATATATGTTTCTCAACTACATAGTCTCACCTTCCCTTTTTATTGGCTGCACGGTTTAAAATCCAAGTTGAATTTCGACATTTCTGAGAACAACAAAAAAATGCCTTCCACATTTCAGTAGAATGCAACCTTCTAGCAATCCACTTTGTACAACTCTAGGCTACAAATTCTAATTAGAGGGGCAATCACCTCAACTTTCCAACAAACCCTATCTGTGCAGATGGAAGCAATGTTTAATAGATAGCCATTGTTCAACTGTGCAAGCAAGGGATTCCTAACTTCACAAACACATCATCTATCAACTGCACAAGCAAAGTCTCCAATTATGCAAATAATAATGTTATCCCAAAAATCCCATTTGCATCTCATCTGCATGGATAATCTTTGATTGCATGGTTTATAAGGGAGAGGCTTGCCTGTGCAGATAAAGAATCATGTTTGCTTTGTCCAATGGACAAATCTTATACTAAATTGCATGGACAAAATAGATATCTGCCATACAAAAAACTTTGTTAATGGCTGGATTGCATAAGTAGCAGACTTGTTGTTGATCTCTTGAAATGTGTAGCTACTAAATTGTGGACAAAGTTTCCATTTGTGCATTGTGGGAGAATAACATCATTTTCAGCTTAAATTTTTTTTGCCTGGTGGCAGCAATGTTCAGATGCCTTGTTAACATTTCCACCAAAATCCAAGCTACATATGTTAATCTAATCCATTAATTTGCATTTACTTGTTATGAATTTTATTTGTGACCTAACAATGTGCGATGGAGATCATAAGTAGAGAAAATGAAAGTGAGATGTATGCAAAAAAGGATTCACTAAAGGGAAGCAAAGCGGACATAATAGTGGTTCTAATGTTTTGGATTACAGATCTTTCTTTTATTGAATTTACTAGATTTCATGATGTTTCTGAAGACGGAGATAAGAGCTTGAATGAAAATCTATAGGAAATATCATGTTGTTTAGAGAATATAAGAACCATCTTTATAGGAGTCCAAAGGTCAGACTTTCCAGGTTAGCACCTTTTGTGGCCAAGGACAAGGAGGGAGAAGTAGCATTAGGAGCAACCCCGTTCTCCCCCATCCAAAACTTTGGGTCCTCTAATGTGACCATCCAAGCATAATGGATGCATGCCTATTCATGATTCCAAACATTTTGATGGATCATAATGGGGCCCCACCACAATCCCCCTAATCCCACATTTTCTTCCATCCATCCCATCCTTGCTACACCCCTTTCAATATTAGTTTAGCACTCTATTTGTATTGAAAAATACTTGAGTGTAACTCTCTTTGTAACTCTGTTTGTACTGAAATGATAGAAATAATTTTTTTTCACTATCATGCACTATCTGTGTTGGATGATTTCCCATGTATCTTTTAGATAATGATAAAATGGGGGAGAGATATTTGTATGATTGCATGATTGTTTATGTTGAGAAAAGATATTTGTAAGAGGAGAATAAGTTGTATGATTATGAGAGAGATATTATGTATGTTCAAGAAAGTTAATTATGTTATCCGTATGCGTATACGATTAGAACCCAGTGCACCCATTCAAGAGGAGGATGCACTAAGTTAGGGGGAGCTATGCTATGCATGATTTATCCATATTTAGTTCCCATGTATGTTCTTGTTTTACCTATTTGAAAGGTAAATCACTCAGATGTTTTATCATCATTAAAAAGAGGGAGATTGTTGAACCAAACCTCTTTACTAGGCTTGATTTTGATGATGAACATATCTAACTAGCCAAGTTTTGATGATAACCAAAAGCACATGAGTAAACGTTTAAGCTACTAATCAATATTTCCAAAGTGTACAATAACAAATAATATATCAAGAAAATAGCATAAGTGGACAATGCATACATGACTATATCAGAGACAAAGATCCACTAGTTTGTAAAGAAGAAAATATAAATGCTCAAATGAAAAAGAATGACACTGAAACTTTGAAGAGCAGTGTATAAAACTACTGGTATAAATGCATGGTTTCAATGATAAACAAAACTTAATTAAAGATTATGTACTAATGATTGTTGCCAATCTTTTAGTAAGCAGAATCAAGTTACAGGCCTTATAAAAATGAACACAGAAAACATATTCCAAAGCGTCAAGTCTTGGGCAAGTAAAGAAGTAAAAGTTGAAGTGTCATTATAGATAAAGCTCAAATGAAAAGGATTCAGCTATCTTCATTCATTTGTCAAAGTGGAAGATTATATCTGATGGATGCAAAGCAGGGTGCATACAACAAACTTCATCTTTCATAAGTAAGACATAGTTAAGGAAATAGTCTTCAATTATAAGTAGATAAAGTAGAGAAGTGAAGGTCATATGGTAAAGATAAATGTTCATCTAGTGGAGCAATTGTGTTTGTCTGTTCAACTAAGCTCATCTACTATCTACAACATACAACCCAATAGACTAAGCCATGAAGAAAATTCATTTGCACCTCAATGATTAGTTTGTTACTTACAACAGATAACCCAACAAATGAAGCAATAAAGAAAATCCATCTGCGCTCCAACAATCCATCTGTTACTTACAATAAACAACTTAACAAACAAAGTGCTAAAAAATAAGTCATTCATCCTCCTATAGTTGAACAAACAATCCACAAGATAAAGCACTAGAAAGAATAATTCATCTACACTTCCAAGATCTATCTATTATTTATAACAAACAACCCAATAGACTATGTGATGAAATGACATCTCCACGATTCATCTTCTACTTATGAAAGACAAACTAGAAGATGAAGGAACTTTATCTAATGAATAGCTGGATAGATACTTCGTCTATCATAAATAAAAGATGAGCAACGATTAGCCAAATCATTGGTCTTTATTCAACATTAATAACGCTCTTTCCATATTGAGGAAAGAGTCAGCCATTGTAGCAATACCATGACCAAAGCTTATTAAGAAATTGGAAATAATGTTCTCCAAGGTCAGCACTGTGGGCATTTCAACAAACGAGGATTAAGCAGAACAGTCCTTTATCATTAACGGAGCTCACCTACCACCAACAGCTGGAATTCAAAACAACTATAAATGAAGCATCATTGGAGCAAGAGAAAGCATCGAAGCATTAAGGAAAATATTCAAAATTCTCCTAAGAGCATTTACTAATCTAAGCCAAAACCTTCTATTATTCTTCAAGAGTCAAGAGCCTTGTATTCAAAATTCTCCAACTTTCTTTGAAGGCTCCCAACCACCTTTTGGGAAAATTATTTACTTTTGCATTTAAACACTAGAAACCTTCTCCTGTGTTTATTGAGAAACAACTGTGCTTCAACTTCTGATATTCATTCTTTATAAATTCCTTAAGCTAGTGGTTGATACTAGGCTCAAGAAGAGTTGTAACTGTCTGAGTATAGCCAAGAGGTATTTATTCATGCCTTATAGAGCTGGAATCTAAAAGAGTGTTAGGAGTACTATGAATACGCCCCCTAGAGCTAAAATCTAGAAGAGTGTTGGAAGCACTATGTTTATGCCCCCTAAAGCTAGAATCTAGAAGAATACTAGGAGCACTATTGTATTTCTACTATTGGAAATAGTGAACCCAAGATACTAAGAGGAAAGTGTTCTTGGAAGAATGGAGTAGATTGTTTACTTGAACACTATAAAAATCCTTGGATTTTATTTACTTGTGCTTTAGTTGATTGAGTGATTTATTGCTAGAGGGACAATTAATCATAAAGGGGTTGAGCAATAAATTTTAAGTATCCAATTGACCCTTCCCCTCTTAGGTTTCTACCCAATCTTCAGTACCAACGAAAACAACTTCTAGATATGCCTCAAAACATTTCCAAAGTAATTCAGACTTATGCTCAAAGTTAGACATAAAATCAATCCCAAAGATTACTGATTAAGAAGCTAAGATGTTGAAGTTTGCAAAGATATTCTCAGACATAAAATCCAAACTCAGACACTATTGAAGAGAAAAGCCAAACGTGTCTAGAAGTCCAAGTATGATAATCCCACATGCTAAATCCCAAACATAGGCACAATTGAAGATGCATATCTAAAATATTAAATTCGAACATAGCAGACTCACTTTCAAACATAGCCAAAAGTCAGTCATGCAATAAAATGCAACTAGCACCAGTCCAAGTCCAAAAACGTGGTCATTCAATTCTAGACATGGCAAATAAAATTATAATTCCTCATAAGTGCACGAGTTTATAGCAATACGGTGTGCTTAGAAAGGGTCGATCCCACAGAGAACTGTCAAACTGATTCAATTATGTCAAGTTACTAAAACCAAGTTATCCTAAATCAAAAAGAAAAAATAAAGACTAAGTGAATAAAAGTGCAATGTAAGATAACAAAAATAATGACATTGAGTAATGTAAAATAGAATTCAGGTTGTAAGAGTTTGGGGATATGACTATACCACTCAATGATATTCAATGTTGTTGAGATGTTGGTGTGAATTCATCATCTTAGGTTTGTTCTATCCATTATATGATTATTACCATTAGGCATCCAGGTTTAAATCAAGTATTTTCTCCTGTTCCAATTACTATAGTGTGTAGTGTAATTGAGGTTGAAAACTCATGAAGATTAGAAGAACTTTAATGAACTAAGTAAAATAGTTTAGCATATGGCGTCTATCTTAACCATCTGCTCATTCATTCAAGAGAGCACACTACGTAGTTTAGCATATGACGTCTACCTTAACCATGTACTCCAAGATAATCAAGTTAATTTACATAATTGGTGATCAGACAATCTGATAAATCAGATGATTACATTTAACACAATGAATGAAACAAGATGATATTAAATTGATAAATTAACAATCTTTGTTAAATCAAGGAGGGCTACATCTTCACCCCAGAAAAAGAAAATTATCTATGATAAAATAGAAAGAAAATTCTCTGAAATATGCATGATTGTAGAACTTGAAATCTCTCTTACTTCATTGGAGAACTTCTCATGTATAACTCTGTGTATTCTCAAACTCTATCCTTGGATGTCTTTAAATAACCCAATCCTCTACGCATGCATGTAGGGTTTTAGTAGAACTCTTCCACAACTACAATGCCTCTATGCATAGAGATCCTATTCCAATAATAACTTGGTATTTTCCGTAAAAATATAGTTTCGAAAGCATTGCAATGCACAAAAATAATAGT
Source organism: Pouteria campechiana (assembly GCA_036873735.1). Classification (NCBI taxonomy): domain Eukaryota; kingdom Viridiplantae; phylum Streptophyta; class Magnoliopsida; order Ericales; family Sapotaceae; genus Pouteria; species Pouteria campechiana. The sequence continues at coordinate 19,884 of JAYJMB010047772.1, forward strand.
TCTAAAAATAACTGAGTTATTGTACATCATGGGTTCTTGCAACACATCTTGTGATTAAAAATCAACTTTCAATAATAACTTCACAATCTGCATGTCTCAGACTCTAAAATTTTCCAACATTTGATGGATGGAAATTAGCTTCCAAAAAATAACTCAATTTGTGCACTTCAAAATAATTTACAATTCTGCAACTTCTAAAACTAACAACTACTACACTTTCAACTTCTATTTGCAATTTTATCCCTCTAAAACACTCTAAAATCTTTCAATTTACTTTTGGAAATTACTTCTAAAAAATTCTTACGAGCTTTAGAAATTTCTTTCTTGTTAAGCTACTTCAGAAAGTTTGAAGATCAAGATTTCACTACTTCAGAAGTTCTGAAGAAGCTATAGAATTTTTGAAGATTGAGCTTTGGAACCCTTTTAGAATCTTGATATCTTTGTCGCACTTCTAAAGTTATTTTGAACATTTCAGAAATTTTATCACACTTCTGAGTACCTTAGAACCCATTCAGAAATTATGTTAATCTCTATCATAATTATGTCACACTTCTGAGAACCTCAGAACCCATTTAGAAATTATGTCATCCTCTGTCACACTTCTAAAAGTGCAATGTAAGATAATAGAAAACTTAGCTTTTGATTGTTCTCAAGCAAATTAGCAATCTGAATTCATGAATCATTCAGGAAAATTTCTCTCAATCAATCTATAATATGTCAAATGATTTACACATTTGCACATAACTCAGAAATCATTCAAGATACTTGCTAAGTAATCTCATGAAACTCATGCTTCATCAATCCTTTCATGAAGTGAAAGTATATGTGTTTGTTATGTCAATCTCATACTGCATGCAAGCTTTTTAGTCAACAATGTTCAAACCAATGATTTTAATGATCTTCACAAAACATCTCATAAGCCTACTTTTCATAATCCCTCTCTACTAATATAGATAACTCTGTTCACTTGAATCAATATGTCTTTATTAAGCTTGTAATGGGGCCTTGGGTTTGACTAACAAAGAAAAGAAGTAAGGATTCATAAAGTAAGAGATCATAACTGAATTGCACATGAATGTTCACTCTCTTAACTTTTTGTTTGACATTTTCTCTATTTTATTTTTAATATTATGGGATTTATTACTATCACACCCCAAACTTATTTTCTATTACATTCATTAGGATGTGATCCCCTCAATTATGAGCTGTTATTACCATATCTCCAACTTATTTTTTTGGTTGCATTCATGGAGATGTGATACCCCCAACTTGTAGGATAAATCCTTATTGATTCCTTTCCTTTTATCCACTCTTTCTTTTGGCATTTTTCTTTTTAATTTCCATGAGCTTAATTTTTTTTGTTTCACTCATACCTCTCTAATAACTATATGCATAGATTATATCTATTATAGGTCAAGCATGGTTTTTCAGGTTGAAAGGGTTTAGATGATGAGGCTAAAGAAAGAAAATCAAATGGTGGTCGTTCATATGCATTACATATGCCATCCTTTCATTAATCTTTAAAGGGGACATTAGTGACATGATATTTTAGGTTAGCTTGAAAGGCTCAAATTTATCAAAGAATACCTAAATAATTTCCAAGTAACCATATTATCTAGGATTTCACCTCGAGGGATAACCAAATAAGTTATAGCATGCTCATGTCAACCAAAATATGTCACTAAATTTATAAAATCATCAACTAATTAACATAAACTTCTCATGATCATGACATAATGTGCTAAACAAAATTTTCATCATTCATGAAAAGGATTTATCACAAGAATCATTAAATCACAAGGTAACATCTATCCTTCCTTCTAAATCATGTGCAATGGTAATCAAAACTTAGCATATGTTATTGATCATTAAGAGAGAATTCATCCTATTCAATTTCATCATTGTAGCACAGTTGCTCTAAGATTTCCTTGGCTAAGTCATTAGAAAGAGCAGCTCATTAAAAATATACACTTAAGTTCAATTTTTTTTCCAAAACTAAACTAAATGTAAATTTGAAATCTGAATGTAAATCCCCAAATACCTCCCAACTTAAACCAAACATTGTCCTCAATTTGAAAGAAGTTTAAGTTCAAGGGCTTCCCTAAATCAAGTACATTCTCATTCTCTTTTTCTAAAAATTTGGCATCATCTAAAAATTTTTGGTAGTTTCAACACTTGAAACATCATTTTCAATCCTCTAAAACTTCTATGTGCTCAAGAAAATATTATTTCTCTTTCTAAAAACATAGTGCACCTAAGATTAAAAGAAATATATCCTAACAAGAAAGAAAACAAATGAAACAACTAATCTAAATGCTAAGAAAAAAAAGGAGAGTTTAGAAAAAACTTGGGTTGCATCCCAAGAAGCGCCTTATTTAAAGTCTGAGTAAGGAAAACTCTTTCTTCATGGATTCTAAAATCCAACAACTTCATTCAATTGTATTCTCATGACATCTCTGACATATCTCTTTACTTGATAACTATTAACTTTGAACTTGTTCCTAGTCCTCAGATTCTTCAACTCCACAGCTCCATGTGAGAACATTTCAGTAACCAAGAAATGTCCAACCCATCTTGACTATAATTTCCTTAGAAATAAAAGAAAATGTGAGCCATAAAGCAAAACTTTCATTCCAAGTTCCACTACAACAAAAATCCTCAAAAGCAACTAACTTTTTTGGTTACATTAGGCCCCAAAACAGTTGCATTAGGCCTAATGTGGCTAAAAAATTTGGCCGCGAGTTGGCTGCTTCTGCCTTGTCACATTTGGCCAAAGGTAGCCAAATTTTGTTGGCTGCGTTTGATGATAGGAAATGTAGCCAAAATTTTACTATGTTTTCTCAAACGCAGCCGAATTTGAGTTGGCTACATTTAATTAAATGCAATCAATGCAAAATAACACCATTTGCTCAAATAGAACTATTTTGGGTTGGCTATGTTTGGTCAAATGTAGTTGGTCAAACACAACCAACCCAAAATTGGGTTGGCTATGTTTGACCAAACGTAGCCAAATTCAAATGGTTGCCTTTAGTCGAATGCAGTCAATTTTTTGGCTACTTTTGATCAAGTGCAACCAAATATTTGACTGCATTTAGTGTATACGCAACTAAACTATTTGTTGCATTTGATCAAATGCAGCCAAATTTTTTACTGCGTTTAGCATATATGCAGCCAAATCCACTTAGAAAATGCAACCATTTTGATGCTCCATATGCTTATTCAACTATAATTTACATGCCAAACATTGATAACAAGTTTACATAAATCATAGCTTCAATCCAGTATATATAAAATAATGAGGGTCACTCACATACTAAAGCCTCTCATAAAAAGTTAAATAAGTTTACAAACGAATGAAATTTGTTAAAGGTGAATTGCCCACATTAAGGTATTCATATGTCTTTTACTACCTAATGTTAAACATTCTTTGTTGCCTACACATTTGGATCATGAGGTGGTACAACAGACCAAAATTAGAGAGCAAGGGATTAAAATGCAGATAAATCAGTATCTTTTCCGCTGTTATGTTTTGGTGAACGAGACCAGGCTTATTCGGCTTGTTGCTATGAATGAGAGCAGGCTTATTCCTCAGGCGAAGAAGATGTATTCAAATTTGCAACTTGGGGCATCAACTGGTGCATGAAGGTTTCCACATGCCACATGACATTCCACAAGATGATAGACGCATGCAGGAGTACAAGATTTCTAATTTCCCCATATTCAACAAGGGTTAGTGAATGAAGAATGGATTGGATTTAACATGTAAAACATTATGGCCTCAAATTAATCATTTATTTCAAATGACATATCAGACTAGCTCAAGGGACAAGCACACAGCTCCTATCATAATTGATCACACACACCAAGGGAAGCTTTCCATCAGTCAGAGCACTATTTACTATGGATCTTTACATGTGGTGTAGTAGGGATTCACTTGGATTGTTTGTGTTTTGCCAGATTATATAATACTTCTTTAATTGCTCCCTCATTCTTGCTCTTCTTAGACTGATGATAGAGAATATGAAACAACTAGGGTTATCTTTCAAGGACTATGAAGTTCTAATGAATCCAACAATGACCAAGAAAAAATAATTAGTATGACTAGGTAGACCTCTTCAAATTATGATAGGCAAAAAGATAAAAAGGAAACAATAAATGGGCAATATCCATGATGTATTACACAAAATGGATGACATTAAAAGAAAAACACCTTGAATTTAGAGGTATTTGGAGTCCAATGAAAAGGCATGGTCAACATGTTTTCTCATTTATTTATTTTTTCCTACTTTTTTTTCCCTTATCTGTTTTAAGCTCCACTTTAATTCCTTAGACATAAATCACTGACCAAAGATATGAGTTTAACATTTTCCCAATGATAATCACATTTCTATTTGTCGTCCAAAATGGACAACCGTTTACTACCATTTCTGAAAACCATGATCATATAATTAAGCAAGAGCACAAAAGCAAGCTCTATAACATTGGAGCATTTCACAATAGTCTTTACCAAATGAAGGAATTGGGCCAATGCCTAACTACAGCAAACTCTCATTCTCCAATAGGCTAAATCTTAGGTAACACACTCAAGTTGTAAGTGAATGCAGATTTAAATCTTTTTATTGTTCTTTAATCAAAAGGTAGAACATTCATATCAGATCAATTCCAACATTCAAAAATGAAAATGCCTCACTCTATAAGATGTTACTGATTGATGCTTACCTTTAAGGACGGCACAAAAGCATATACTTCATCAACTATTTCTAGGCAAATGTTCCCAATCATGCATATCTGCAATTAGAATGATACAGACACTTAAAGAGTATACAGTAATATTCTTTACTCTTCTTTTTATTGGCAAAACCAAAATCAGGCTCATTGATTGGTCAAGTTGCCTTCCATGGTAGTTACATTTTAAATGGCACATGAAGGTAAGGTACTAGCAAGGAGCATCACTTATTCATGTCGCAACCCATAATCAGGTTGATTTAGTCATATGGTCTGCATTTGCATAAAAGATAACACAATTAATATGTCATTGAGCAATCATCCATGTTCAATATCCAAAAACATTGACCAAGCAACCAGAATGAGTTTTTGTTTTTATTTTTGTGGTCTTTTTTCTAGATGTTGATTATGTAGCATAGACAACCCAAATCTCTGATGCTAGTGAGAAATTCTATCATCGGAGACATTAGAACTAGAATCAAGCTTATTGGGGTTGCTATAGTAGCACTTTTCTAGTTTACTTACAAACCTCGCCATTCGTAGCCTTGTTTGCATTCAAAGTTCTAAATCTAATGTTAAGATTCAAAGCCCAATTGTTCCATGGAAATAGGAGATGCATAATTTGTAGGATTAAAGCAACATTTTGCAAACAAAATCATGATTCAAAAGTCAGATTAAAAGGATACATTAGGGCCTCACCTGCAGATTTAGGACTTTTATACTGGCTTCCAGTTTTAGCATACTCCAAGCCCTTGAAAAATGTTCTGGACAATCAAGTGTAGTTAGGAATTACCAAACTACAACAAGATAATTTGTCCTCCCATTTGAAAACAACAAGATCCTACTACTAGAAAATAAATATATTAAGAACCTAAGGATAATTCTTTGCTCTGGGATCTTGATTGATGGATCTTTAGACAATATTGACAGGCTTTGCTCAACTCCTTGTAAAATAAGTGCTACCTCATAATCCATTACACATTTTGCATTCTCTGGAAGGTCTGTTAGAAATTACCAAAACTGCAGTTAATAACCATACAACACAAATGGCTCATCATCAATATATCAATATTCTAAAGCACATATTTTGCAGTATATGCTTAAGCATGTGGTTTGTCCCATTAAAAAGATATAGATATTAGAAGAGCCATATGTAGCATTCTAGCTTGACAAATAAAGTGCCACTAAGGTTATCTATTCTAGCTAACACCCATCAAAGCTACAAGGATCCCAGGCCCGAAGACACCAGTAATGTCATGAAGAAGCTGGAGTTTCTTTTCTGTAAAACCTTGTTCTCTTAATTGCTGGAATAGATGAAGAGAAAATAAAAATAGAATCCAATTAACTTATGGTGCATTTGGATGATAAATGTAGTAACCCATTCAATGATCATGCAACAATAAAACTATGGTGAATCATTAAATTCTTAATGACAACACCTTATTCTATTTCAGTTTCTGAAATAGTGATGATTTTGATTTCCAAGTAAACCAAATGACTTGAGTGTTGATCTAGCCTTCAACTGATAACTAAAATGATACACTTAATAATCATCTAAAAATTCATGGATATTTACCTGTGAGATGTGGGCAAGAAAATACAATGAACATCATTATGAACCACAAAGAGACTCACCTTTAAAGTATAGCCTATCTGAAGGCACTTTTCTAATCCTTCTATTGAGATCGCCTAGTGAAATCAATAAAAAGAATTCACTGAAGTTGGTCGCTCATTATTAATATGCAAGAATTTCATGGATACTTTATCACTCACAACTGGACTAATTAATGCAATTCGAGTCAATTATTCATCCAAACATAGCCAAAGCTACTTCCAATGATGGGAATACATTCCTGGTTGTTACATTCATGTAGGCATCAATATCCAATTCTGGTACAACTCCTAATTGTTTCTCTTCTGATAACTTCCTTGATGAGTTCTTCACATGCACAGAACTAGTAGAGCAAACTTAACATATGTGTGAAAACACCACAAGGCAGAATACATGCATGTTAACAGCAACTGAATTGAATTTCCATTGTATGCAGTACATTGATTGGACCATCTATCATAAAACACTATGATAATCATGATAAAGTAGATTTATTAACCATGGGAAAGTTATCATATTCATGGCATTCTGCACCAAGTGGACTAGGTAGGCACAAAATATCATAACCATTTGGCACACCTAACCTCACAATCTATTTACAAATTTGCATTTTGAGATCCTAAATGCAAGTTGGGTCTTTGTTAAGTTCACTAGGTAATTTGGATTTAGGAAGGTAAGTTGATATCATTTTAGGAATGTGCAAATCATACTGGCTTATGTAAGCTGATGTCTTCTGAGTAATGAAATCTTCTTATCTCAAACCATTAGAGGAGATTTCTCCTATGACCTGAAAGGAAGTTGTGGATCGGGAATGTTAGCAATAACTGAGATTTTTACTGACTGGGAATGTTACAATCTACCCATGAAAATCAATATACTCAAGTTTAGATCTTTGATGTTTGATCCTTCTTTTCTTGTTTTTCAATCTCTTATTTTCTATGCCATCACTCCAGAGAATTGGATTATGTTCTGACCTTTAGAGATGGATTTAGCTTTTCAGCAAGTGCCAATAATAATGTAGTCTTTCCAATTTAGAAATTCTGCAACTAAACTTCTCCAAATTCAAATGCTAGAGGAACAATCTCTATAGCTCTGATACTAGAGGGAAGTGATAGTAGAATCAATGATAAAATGACCATAGGGTTAATTTCCATTTCATAGATATGAATTAAATAAACTTCAACCATTAGAGATTTTAGTTGTTCTTACCGAATCATAGTTTAGCACTAGATTTGATCGTAACATGCTTATAGGCTCTGAGCCTTGCCTCAAGGGAGTATGATGGAATCTCTCTAGCCACAACTACAGCAACAATGCCTTCATTGTTAGCAGGGAGAGGCTACTATGATGCCTTTGGGGGAAGAGCTCGCATTGCCACAACAGGGCAAAAGGGGATGAAGTCGGCAATGACATTAGCACCATCGTCATGAGGGCGAACTACGAGGCTCTGCATAACGATGATGCTAAAGAAGTTGAGGAGGTAGATGACAGAGGCAAGGAAGGTGATGGTGGAGACAATCTTTGTGGAGGTGAGGAAGGCGATGGTGGAGACGATCTCTGTGGAGGAGAGGATGTGGAGAGGGGTGGAGGGGCATGAGAGAGATGAAAATTTGGTAAAGAGAGGGGACAGAATGAAAGAATCGGGGTGGGAGTTTTGCACGGGCCAGGTATTTTTTTATAGTTTAAATTTGAATGAAATTATATGTTGCATGTACTACCAGAACCGCAGGCGCCTGCCGTGTACTGCTAGAACCACAGGCGATATGATAGGCACTGGTAGCCACATGGGTTTGAAAGTTTTGGCAAAAAATTGACCACAGCCGATTGGACCTACCGCCTGCCATACCGCCTATTATCAAAATAAATTGCAATATTAAATTTATAAATAATTTTGGATTTACATACCATTTATAGTGTTAACTAGGGGACTTATTAAACCTTTGTCAACCAAAATTTTCTTTAGGTTCTGTTTACAGGCATATCTATCCATATATTAGATTTACAAATATCTCTTAGATTCTTTAACAATGAATTTTAGAAGTCTTCTTGCAATATTAACAAGTGAGTCTAGCTTAGCTAAAAGCATGAGTAGGCAATAGGCAAATTGCTAAAATGTTTGATGCGTAATTGTAATAGCTGACACAAGTAAGTGATAATAATTTAAATATTTAATATGAGAAAACTTGCATACCATTGAGAATCTTAAATTATTATTATCATTATCATACCAAACGTAGCCGAATAGGGGTGGCTGCGTATGGTATGATAATGACCAAAAAAAATAATGGTAAAAAATATTTTAATTATTTAATAAGAATAATTAATAATACAGATAATTATAAAAAATTGAGTTATTACAATAGTTAAAATATCTTATCAATGTCATGCTAATTTCTCAGGAGAGTTTGGATTTTTGACTTTTATGTCAAAGTGCGGTTTGGGAAATAAAATATTAAATTAATAAACAATTCCTAAATTTTAAATTACCATTGAGGATGAATTAGTTGCTAATGATAAATATTAGGATTTGACTAAATTGGTTCCTTCTTGCAGGAAATTGTATGCGTAGAGGCATTGGGATCTCATGAGATTGCCATGAAAACAATACTGTGATGGAAATACGAAGCTAGAAAGGTGAAAAAATTATGTGTGTTTAGGCAGTGGGAAGTGTAAACAAAAGTGTAAGAAAATGTAAATAATGTAGAAAGATAGGATGTCATGTAAATTACTGAGTATATAAATAGTAAATTGCTAGGAAATAAAAATGAGAAGTATAAATAATGAAATTAAAAAATCAAAGTTACTGAGAAAATAAAATAAATAAACAAAAATCACATCGATTTATTATTTCTAACCATTATTATTAAATAATCCTAACATTTTTTACTATTATTTATTTTTTATTATCATACCAAATGTAGCCACCCTTGTTCGACTATGTTTGGTATCAAAAGCAACCAATGCTGGCTGCGTTTGAAACCAAACAAAGCTGAACAAGAGTGGTTGCATTTGCTATTGCAAGTAACCACCCAAATTCCACCGCATTTGGTATCAAATGCAACCGACATTGACTACGATTGATACCAAAAGTAGCCAAATATAGGTGGCTGCGTGATAAAAATATTTTAATTATTTAATAAGAATGATTAAAAATATAGATAGTTATAAAAAATAGAGTTATTATAATAGTTAAAATATCTTATTCATGTCATGCTGATTTCTTGTGAGAGTTAAGATTTTTGACCTTTTTGTTAGAGTGCAGTTTGGGAAATAAAATATTAAATTAATAAAAAAATACTAAATTTTAAATTACCATTGAAGACAAATTAGCTGCTAATGATCAATATTAGGATTTTACTAACATTGGTGCCTTCTCGCAGGAAATTATATGCCTCGAGACACTGGGATCTCACAAGATTGCCATGAAAATGGCACTATGATGGAAAAATGAAGGTATAAAGGTGAAAAATTTTGTGTGTTTGTGCAGAGGGAAGTGTAAAGAAAAGTGTAAGAAAATGTAAATAATGTAGAATTATAGGATGTCAAGTAAATTATTGAGTATGTAAGTAATAAATTGCCAGGGAAATAATAATGAGAAGTATAAATAATGAAAATAAAAAATCAAAGTTACTTAGAAAATAAAATAATAAACAAACATCACATCAATTTATTATTTATAACCATTATTATTAAATAATCATCATATTTTTTACCATTATGTTTTTCATTATCATACCAAATGCAGCCACCCGAGTTCGGGTACATTTGGTATTAAACATAGGCAAAAAATTGGCTGGTATCAAACGTAGTAAAATAAAATGGTTGCATTTGAGGATAATGCAGCTAAAAGTGTGTCATGCCCTGGCCTCCCACCGAGGTATTGTCTGCTTTGGGCCGCAGCCCGCACGGTTTTGTCCTCTAGGACTATCCCCACATGGGGCCTCCCCAAAAGGGCCCTCGATGGACTATCCAGAAGCCTCCACTTATAGCCCAGGACT
>JAYJMB010047783.1:0-30214 GCA_036873735.1 Pouteria campechiana
AGATCATGTAGGCTAAATTTGAAATGAGTATGATGGGAGAATTAAATTACTTCCTTGGATTGCAAATCAAGCAAAGAGATAATGAAAATTATATTTTCCAATCCAAATATACTAGAAAGATGTTAAAGAAGCTTAAATTGGAAGAAATTAAGGTAGCAAGGACTCCAATGAGCGCATAAACAAGGCTGGACAAGGATGAAAGAGGTAAACTCGGAGATCAAAAATAATATAGAAGTATGATTGGATCTCTTCTTTATCTTACTGCATCCAAACCAAATATTCTCTTTAGTGTATGCTTATGCGCTAGATTCCAATCCAGTCCTAGAGAATCATACCTCATTACAGTAAAATGAATTTTTAAGTATCTGGTTGAGACGCCAAATCTAGGACTTTATTATCCCAAAGGAACAAACTTTGAACTCATTGAATATTCTAATGTTGATTTTGGAGGATATAAATTTGATAAAAAAAGTACTAGTGGAACTTGTCAATTTCTAGAAAATAGTTTAGTATCATAGTTCTTTAGAAAATAGACTAGTGTTGCTCTCTCTACAATATAAGCTGAATATGTAGCAGTTGGAAGTTGTTACGCTCAATTACTGTGGATGAAACAACAACTTCTTGATTATAGACTAAGCTATAGAGACATACTCATTAAATGTGATAACACTAGTGCTACATGCTTGACAAAGAACCCTATTTTACATTCGAGAACTAAGCATATAGAAATCAGGGATCACTTTATTAGAGATTATATTGAAAAACATGATATATGTCAAGAATATGTGCCCATAAGTGTACGTACAACTTGCTGATATTTTTACCAAACCACTATCCTTAGACACCTTCTGTGATGTTAGAGGAGAATTAGGTATGACTAATATGATGATCTAAGGATAAAATCTCTAATATTTTTGTGCTTGAAATTGCGATGTTGAATATACTCTCTTAAGACTAAACTTCATCTCAGACAAAGTAAGTTATTTCAATTAAGTGCTCTATTCACATTTTATCTAAAGATTGTTTCCCGAGGTCGAGTACACCTCATTTTGTTGCTAAAATTAACTTACAGCTATGGTTATCACATGCAACTATATTTTTAGCACAAGTTATTCTCCCTTTCTTGGAAAATCACACCATGCACCTCGTATAGCCCCCATAATCAATCTATTTTAAATCACAATCCTTCTCTGCACTACCAAAATGAAATTCTTCAGAGAAGAACATTTTGGAAGTAATCACAAAGAGAAGATAAGCGCATGGTGGGAACTGAAGAATCAACTGCTGGTTCTTCAACTATTTTCCTTAAGGGAAGAAAATGTTTCTGTGTTCACCATTCTTCCATTTCTCTCAGAAGCATTTCTCTTCAAAATCTGGCTTTGTAAAAACAATTCATCAATCTCATCATTGCCAGATAGCCCTAGTTCACATATTACGATCTGCTGGGGCATTGATGAAGAAGAGAATGGAACAAACAAGTATATTATATCTATCTTCAATCCCTCATCTTCCCATCCATCATCCAAAACTTTGGTTTCTCACACTTGAAGAAACCTCTTATATTTTTAGATACACATCCCCCCACCTTGTGGTCAACCTCTTCAGGTTCCACAACAATCTTTCTCTCCATCTCCCCAAACTTAGAATGTTAATGTCTAGGCCAATATGCTTTATATTGCTATTTGTAATAAAATGAAATGAAATCTTTTATCATTTTTTGGCTACTTTTATTTGTGTGTGTAACTTACTAGGAGGTACATCTTTTTGCTTATGACAAAAGGGGAGAGAAAGAATATACAAATTATCTCAAATAGGAAATATAAACTGCATAAACACTTAATAAATTAGGGGGAGAATACATTCTGAATAATAAGGGAGAGAATATATATAAAACAAGATAAGGAAACATCAGAAGATGACAACTTATGGAATGTTTAAACATTGCAAATATTTTTATCTGCATACATTCAGGGGGAGATTATCTTTTATGAGATAATTTTTAATCAAGTTTTGTCATCATCAAAAAGGAGAAGAATGTTGACATGGATGCATGGTTTTGATGACAAACGAAACTTGATTAAAGATTATGTGTGAATGGTTGTTATCAAGTTTTAGCATGTAGAATCAAGTTGCAGGTCTAAAAGATAAATAAGCACAGAAAATATATTTCATGGCAACAAGGCTTGAGTAAGTAAAAAAGCAAAAGACGAAATATCGTTACAGACAAAGCACAAATGAAAAGGACTCGGTTGTTTTCCATTCATCTGTCAAAATGGAAAACTACATCTGACAGATGCAAGATAATATGTTTACAACAGAGTTTGTCTGTCATAAGCAAGCCGCATTTTTTACCAATGATCGTTTGATGAGAATAGACAAAGACGGAAGAAGTGATGATCTTTTCAACAGAATAAAAGACTTTGTCTGTTATCAATAGATAAAGGCAGAAGAAGTGAAAATCTTCTCAACAGAACAAAATACTTCATTTGCCATCAATGGATAAAGGCAGAAGAAGTGAAGATCTTTTCAACAGAACAAAAGACTTCATCTGCCATCAACAGACAAATTGAAGAAGCAAGAACTGTATGGCAAAATGGAAACTTTGTTTATCACAAGTAAGCCAATGATCATCTGTTGTGGACAGACAAAGCGAAAGAAGCAAGGAGCATCTGGCAGAATAAAGAATTTGTCAATGATTATTTGTTGTCAATAGACAAAGCGTTGAAATATTCCATCATACAAAGGCATGAAGAAAACCTGTCTACAATCCAATACTTCTTCTGTTACTTATAAACAGACAAAACTCTAAAACAATAAGATATTTATACCTCTACGATGCAACAGACAAAGGAACTTTATCTTATAGATAGCTTAACAGATACTTTGTCTATCATAAGTAAAAGATGAGCAATGATTGAAATGAATCATTAGTCTTCACCCAACATTAATAATAATATTTCTATATTGGTGAAAGCAATAGTCAATGCAATAATACCTCGACCAAAGCTTATTGAAAAACCTGAAATCATCTTCTCCAAAGTCGGCGCTGCAAGCATTACAACATACGATGAATAAATAGAAATCAGAAGATTCAAAATGTGCCAATCAGATTATCTTCTGTTATTAATAGAGCCCACCTACCACCAACGACTAGAATTCAAAGCGGCTATAAATGAAGCATCATTGGAGTAGAAGGAAGTAATGAAGCAATTGAGAAAATCACTCAAACCTTCTTGAGTGCATTTACTAATCTAAAAGCTTAACCTTCTACAATCCTTCAAGAGTCAAGAGCCTTACATTCAAACCTTTCTCAACTTTCCTTGAAGGCTCCCAACTACCATTGGGAAGATCATTTACTTCTGCATTCAACTTTTAGAAAATTTTCCCTGTGCTTACTAAGAAATTTCTGTATTTAAATTTCTGATATTCATTTCTTCCTCCTTGTGTTAGTATTTGTGACTAGACTCAAGAAGAGTTGTGACTATCTAAGTGTAGATAAGAGTTATTTGTTTATGCCCCCTAGAGCTAAAATCTAGAAGAGTGCTAAGAGTATTGCGTTTATGTCCCCCCTGGAGTTCGAATCTAGAAGAGTGTCAGGGACACTTATTTATGCCCCCTAGAACTATAATCTAGAAGAGTGTCGGGGATACTATTGTATGTCTACTATTAAGAATAGTGAAATCCAAGACACTAAGAAAAAATGATCTTGGAAGAATGGAGTAGAGTGTTTACTCAAACTACTATAAAAATTATTGTGTCTTATTTATTTTGTGTTCGAGTGATTGATTGCTAGAGGGAAAAGTAATCCTAAAGGGGTTGAGAAATAATTTTTTAAGTACCCAATTCATCTCTCCTCTCTTGGGTTTTAGCTTAACCTACAAGACCAACAGAGATAATTATCCTTTATGGAAATTAAGAATGTAAAGTTTCTGAATAGGTTATAACTTGTCTGCATGGTGCACCATTGAAGATGATTTTACAACCCCAGAAGGAAAAATAAGTGCTTGAATAGCAGAGCTGAAGCTAAAAGCTTATTGATTATATTTTTTCTCAAGTTGAATTTAAAAGGGTGTCAACTTGTAAAAGACATATAAGAGAAACTTCAAGTTACCCATGACGGCACATCATAAGTGAAAGTAACAAAAATAAACCTTTTAATGTGTGATTATGAAATATTTATTATGCTTCTTAATGAATCCATTACTAAGATGAATCACAGGTTTACCAATATCGTCAATCATTGAAGTGTCTTGGAAAGGACACTACTGAGAAGGAAGAAGTTCAGAAAATATTCAGATCTTTACATAAAGCTTGGACAACAAAAGTGATGACTATCGAAGGTATGGATGACAACCACAAAGGGGCAAAGTCATGAGAACTATGATAGTTAAGAGCAGATAATACCTTGGTAATGTGGCCATGTGTCGTTATTAGTAGAAAGTCTACTACTAGATACTGCACATTTATTGATGAAAATTTTGTTATGTGAAAAGCCAAGAAACAAAAGGTCATGGCTTGTTCAAGTGCTAAAGTAGAATATACAACAACAACTTGAACAATTTATGAACTTATAGGCTTAGATTTATTCTGCAATATATGAGAAGACCAAGTAGTCATTGAAATTATTTTAAAATAACTAAGTTCTAACTCGTATTACTTTAAACTGGATTTTTCATGAAAGGACAAATCACATTGAGGTGGATTGTCATTTTATTCAAGAATAAGTTGAAGCCAAAATTATTGAAACTCCTTATGTTCAAAATGAAGATCGACCTGCTAATGTATTCTTTAAGGCATTATCCAAAATAAGTTTTATTAAATATTATCTGAGTTAGGCTTGATAGATATCTTAGCGCCAACTTAAGGAGGAGAGTTAAATGGGTCACGGGCAAAATAAAATAAAAATCCTTTTGTTGAAAAATGAAAGGATTGAGTTAAACTTGACAAAGATTCCATTAAAGATTGATTGGGAGCAATCTAGATGATTGATTATAACTACTTTATATGGTTATATTCAAGACCTATAAATAGTGAAACTTAGGATAGTCCTCTACAAGATTTTAGGGATTGCCTTCTGTGGAGTAGGTGAAGTTGTCGAATCACTCACATCTGTGTTCAGCTTGTGTGATTTGCACCTTCTATCGAGTAGGTGTAGTGTTTGAACCATGTACATCTGTATTCAATTTGTGTGATTAGTGTTCTTGATTTCTCTACTATGCTACTTTGTGTTCTTGATTCTTCTACAGTGCCACTTCTTAAAAATGCCCTTGAAAGAGGGGGTGGCGCCCCTCCAATATTCATGATTTTAGGGAGTTGTGCCACCACTTTAGGCATAATGTATTTTTCTTTATTTGCATTGATGGCCCATTTTGACTGATTGTGATCAAGTTTATGACTTTTAAGGATTTTTTTTATCTTTATAATGGACAATTCAAATCAATGAGATAATGTCCCAAATGCTTCATTTTACTTGATTTTATTACTTGTGTATTTTGGATGGTGGATTTTCATTATGTTATTTTTTTTATCTTCATCATTTCTTCATGAAATTTCTATAATATGATCATCGTATCATCGTTTTTAACTTAATCATATTAGATTATTCCATTCTTAGAATTGGCCCTTGCATTTAATGACAAATTTTAAAAATTCTACGTGCTCAAGATTCTAATTTTATAGCAGAAGTGATTCACTCAACTATAACTATTGTATGTAGAACTTATATATAAAAAAAATAGAATTAATTAGGAGTTGGTTACACATTCCACTAGATGAATGTCTTATTAGAAATCATATTTCTGACATAATGGCTAGACCATGTTCCATTTAAGATTTTAATTACTTGAATAATCAACCTAATTAACTTAAGACAACTCCTTAACCAACACGCATGCCAATGATTTCAAGTTATGGGGACACAAGAAACTTCCCCAAACTACTGAAGTTGAACTGTTGTAATCAACTTTTGAGTCAAGCTTTTGGATTAGTGACCTATATGTTTGTTTGTTCTGCCCTCTATTCTTTGCTTGTGCTTACCAAATGATTGGTCGAAATGCTCTATAGTCTTTAACAAGCGTATACCAAGTATGCGAAATGGGATTGCTAAACAGGCCTACACCACATTTCCTACATGAATGATCAATGGAATGGATTTAATTAAAATGTAAATTAAATACATAGTATAAAAGATGATATTGATCATAAAGTAAATAGTATTAATTAAATACAAGATAATAATTAAAAATATAAATAATTATGAAAAAGTATGAGTGTTATGAAAAGCACATGTTAAATAAAGCTTTAGAAAATGAAAATTTTAAAGCAAATCCATTCCATCCAAGTCCATTAGAAGAAGCTGATCAAGTTAGGTGGGATATTGGTTATCTTTATAGTTATATATTTTCATTATTTTTTTTCTATATTTTCAATTATTATCTTTTATTTTCATTAGAAAATGTTATTTATTTTATCTTTATTTATCTTATTTTTAATAATTAATTTTATCTTATCATATGAAATCTTTTCTATTCTCTCTTCTTCAAATTTATATTTTTCTCTCTTTACCTCCCTTTTTTTTTCTTTTCTTTTATTACCAAATAAGCCCAAAGTGAAAATTTAGTGTTCTACCATGAGACATGTTGGAATCAAAACAAGATTAACAGATAAACCCTGTCCCTATAATGAATAGGTCAGGAATAATTAAGTAGATATGATACAATAATCAGGTTTATGTGTAATTTTTGGACCAAGTGCACTTCAATTGAGCCCAACATGAACCCTAAATGGCAAAAAATCACCCCTTTAATTTCAAGACCAAACGAAGTCACCATCATAAAAATGAAAGTCCTAGTAATTGGGGTCACATAGATATGTATCCATGTGGTTAGGGTTTTGGAGTGGCTGCACATTACAAAAAATGTTTGGAGCTGTACATTATGGGGTACACCTAGAAATTAATTGCATAACTCATACTATATACAATTGGCTACATTAATTAGACTACTTCTTATCACCTATTTATGTAACACCCATGGTGTGTGTTAAATTTTGGGTAATTAATTGGTTGAAAAACATTATAGTTGTCTCCAGTATAATTAGACTAATGAATTGAGGGAAAGAAGCATATTGTGAAATAAAGTATTTCACGTATTTGTACAAGTTAACACATATACTACTGGTATATGATTCGACTCCTAGTTAATTGAGGCATACTTTTAATCCATTATATGTTAATATTATGTGGGAAAAATCATAGCAAAAAGGTATAAGAAAGAAAGAAGCAAAGTGAGGAAGGAACTAAAAAAAAAACAGGACAAAAATAGGGGCAGTAGGGTCCAGCGTCACGGCACCACTTCTAAAATTTGGCATGGGTGGAATCCAGATTTTCTAGCGCCGCGGCATCGACCAACAGGCTATGTCGATGGTTGTCATTTTTAAAATAGAATCCATTCTGGTTTTCCCCCATTCCATTCTATTTCCTTCCCCCACGCTCAACCCTCATGCCCTAGACTCCATTTAGCCTAATTTCTTGCCTATTTTGCTAGAAAAATAAGATTTTTAAGAATGTAACCCATCATTTCTACCTCTAACCCCAAATTTCAGCGTTTTGATTAAAAAAGAAGAAAGAAAATTTAATTTCCAGCGATTGGGGGGAGTTAATAGGAGCTCGGAGCTGGGATTCTTGTTTGGGGAGGACAATTAGGCATGAAATCAAAGATGAGTTCATTTTCCCAAATTAAATTTCATTTTCTACTTTGCTAGGGTTTTGAATAACTCAAGAATAGTAATTTTTGTAAGATAAAATGATAAGGAGCCATGGGGGAAAATTATTAATGAGTGCATGATAGTGTTTTGGAACTTAATTGGGCATGAGAACTCATTAGTTATGTTGATTGGGGTTTGGAAAATAGTGCTTTTGGGGCAAATGAGGAGAGTGATGGTTAAAACCATGGGGTAAAAGATTAATTCAGTAATTATAGTGTTTGGAGGCTTATTTGAGAATGAAAAAGACAATGTTGGACCATAACTTAAGTGGAGGTGAAAGGGTTTTTATGTATAAAGTGATTAAGTAACTACTTGATTTAGTTAAGGGGTTTAATTGATTTGTTTTATGATGAGTTAGCTATTGAACTATATAATATGATGGATGAATGATATTGCAAATGAAACTCACTATAAATGCTTTATAGAAATGTTATAATGTATATGAGATGTTTGAGAAAATGCCCCAATGAAAGGTAACCTATGTGTGAATGGCCTAAATACAACCCTAGAATCCTAATGAAGTATGTTGGGTTATGAATAATGGTAATGTATTATAATGAATTGAGTAATGATAAGAATGCAAGTGATGCTATTATAGTGGGTAGTGAAATTATATACATTAAATGTATGATGAAATATTTTAATGAGAGGTGTATGTCAATTGAATTGTTCCTATGTAGGGCCATTGATATATGAATGGAAAGCTAAGACTAAGGAACAAAAAGATGGTATGAGCTCCATTAAGGTAAGTAGGCTCCTTTTCTGTTTGAATGTATGCATGGATAAGGATAGTGAATATTCTATATTTTGAATCCGGGCATGTATGGATAGATGAGGATAGTGGATATCTCATAGATGTTTATTGACATAGGTATGTATGTGTGGAATAGTGGGAATAACATTATTCCATGGTTATGTATTGAATGATATTCGTTCTATTATCTGATAGTGACTATGTGAATGTGATGGAATAATGAATGTCCCATGATTGGTCAAATTGGATAAAGTGTTATGCATGTGCGAACTAATGGGAATAGTGTGTATTCCCTAATGAATAGGGATGGAGATTGTCCCATGTTTCCTTGTTAAGTTATGTATTCTGTGAATGCGCATAGTTATGGAATGGATTCCATAATCTTGTATGTAGACAGAGGAATGGAATTCCCTTTAATATGATATTTGCATGACATTGACACGACATTATATGTCTTATATCTATATGGCATAGTTATGATGTGGTGTGGTGCCTGAATGGCATAATTATAATTTGTGGTGCTTGCATGACATAATTATGGTATGAGATGCCCAGAGTGGGCCAGATTTGATATGATGTGCCCGGATGGCACAACTATGATAAGATTTAAAACATTTGAATGGCATAGAGAATTGTGTTGGAAAATCGAGGACCTGGGCCTCATAGGGTAATTGCAGGTCATGTTCTCTTCATGTTGTGGCTTATAACATATTGTATCTGATTAATTATTATTTTCTATTGTGCCTTCATACTTATACTAAGTTTGCCCGGACTCACGTCTTCTTATTTTAATTTTTAGCCGATAGGTCAAATAAAGAATCTCAATTGTGGGTTGGGACTGATGAACAGATTGAAGATATTTTCTAATGATATAAGGAATTATATTAGTAACTTCATATTGTAATTATATAATTGGATTTAAGATTTCAATTAATATATAACAGAGATATATTGGCATGTCATAGTAGTTTACGTATGATATTATAATTATAAATGGATCTGTATGATCTTAGTAAGGTAGATTGCCATCATCATTGGTTCTGGTTTTGGGCAAACGGGTATGAGTGTGTGTTATGGTTTGTATTAGAAATTGTAATTATTGATATTTTATTATTTATGATTAATGTATACTAGGTTTAGATTCATATAATTCATGGTAGATTCTGTCAAAATTTTGGTAGAAATTTTCCTTAAAAATAAAAAAATTATAGGAGAATAGTGAAACGGATAAGCCTGGGGGTGGAGCGTTACAATTTACCATGTGGGATGCACTTGTTGCTAGAGTGTCTTCCATGTAAAACATAGAATCAATAGCATTTATATCATTTATCCCTTCAAAAGCATATTGTTGTTCAAGTTTAATGTAATTTTCAATATAATTAGAAATTTTGAGGGATTTTACTATTAAGTTCCATTGATTAAGATCATTGTTCGATGAATAGAACATTCAAATATAATAGTCTAATTAGATACCATCAGAAAATCCACACACCCATATTTACAACCCGTGAAATTTGATTCCTTAATCTTGGTGGTTTAATGCACTATAATGTAAGGATAATTTTTTATGGACTCAGAGACCAGTTAAAATGAACAAGGAATAGTGACAAGTTAAAATGAACAAAGGGTATTGTCTAAGGCCAGGTGGATTCCCTTAGATGATTAATTATTATTGGATATGTCGACTACACTAAGGTCTATGATGATAATCACGATGATCAAAGCTGCCTCCCCTATTTAGATGGCTAGTACATGGGAATACTAGAAATAATCTTATGCTGCAATTTTTTATCTATCAAAATTTTATCTGATCATGGAAATCATCGACTCATGCAGCTGAAGCTGCAGACAACTGTGCAAAATTCAAACCTGAACTTTGGTCTACCATCCTACGTTTCACGAATAAAATTGCACCGGCTGCAAAGGATTTGTGGATCGTGTGTGCATGTTCTAACAAACATAGCAGCCTTAATTTCTATCATTGCAGGCAATAAGTGGATTTGTATCTGTGATTCTTTCTCAAAATTTCAAACTAAAATGAGATCTACTCATCCTCAATAACCATCTTTTGATGATGACTACTACTTAGAGCTTTCGCAACAAGAGAAAAGATCATGTGCAAGCCTTGTCTGTGAACTTCCCATATAACGCCTAGAATTTTCCAAGCTATGCAAATGCCATGCGCATCGTGTGATTGTCAGCAGGGGTGAAATCTATGTTGGCATGCTCAAGGTCTGCCGAAATCGTCGAAATCAGTGTATGTTGATGAGCGACTCGACAAACTAGCGCTGCTGCTGTGTATAGCTATAATCCAGGTGTAATTTCTACCTCTGAACTATCGACGCAAACGACGATTGAGAAAGCCATTCCATTTGGGCTTTCAGCAGCCAGCAGTTGCACATGATGATTTTATGGCAGCCGCCCTTGGAGTTGAGGCAAAGCTGATCAGGTATATCTATTCTATGAATGATTGAATGCCTCATGAGCTTTCTTTTGATGATAACGATTACATGGAACAGCTGCACTAATCTGCTATATATGTTCTTCTATCGTAGTTTCCACAAAGCATAACAATTAACAAATCAATGAGAAACATTCTCTACTCACAAATATTCAAACGCCATCTTAATTACCTTCTTCTGTTTATAGATCCTTAACTTAGTTGGAGAATATGGAGCCACCTTGTTTTAATCCAAATTCTTACATCTTTTGTAATGGTCCTCAAAGGTGGATATAGGTGACACCAATATCTTCAAGATTTGTAGATCCACTTATGGCAGGCTAAACATCCATTAGAAGAGAAAATCCATGTTCAGATGCAAAAATTTAATGTCCAAATTAAGATTCAGAAATTCTAATAAGAGGTTCCTTTTTTTTATTAAAGATGCAATTCATCAAGTAAATGGTATCAGTCATTTTAATAAAACACTAATCTCCAAATCACTATTTGATAATGCCATCAAAGCAGCCTTTTCTTTCAGGCTATGTTTGGAAGCATTAGGGAGGGAGTGTATTAGCAATATATTCTCTTTTGCACTTCTTTTAGATTGATGTGATATTTTTACTATCTTAGTAATTTTATTTTTTTATTATTATCTATATTTTTAATCATTTATTTTTACTTTTTTTATTCAAAGCTTATAAGGTTGATATCATTCCCTATTTTTCTAACATACTCCCTTCTTAATACATTCCCTTCCTAATACACTTGAACAAAATAGACTCTAGACATATGACTTTCTCAAAGGGGCAGCCCATCATGGATACATGATCAGTCGACCTTTAAAGACAAATCATAACTATTATAGATAATTGTTCTCAAGTAAAATGATTTCTATATGACAGTCAACACATACTCATGTGATGGTCAATATATCAAACTGCTGATCGTTGAACTTCTTTAAAAAATAAAAACTTTAACCAAATATTTTGACCAATGATAATCAGAAAAATATCCAAAAACTAAATTTACCATAATTATAATGTATATCCTGCAATTACAGAAATACAATATGACTATCAATATCCTATATAAAAAGAAGAAGAAAATCATAAAATATCTGATCATTTATAACTTTTATTTTTTATTTTTCATTTTTTGCGTCATTTTTTTACCGAATTAAATGTCAAAGTGTCAAAATAGGAGAAATCTATGGCATGACTCTAACAATTTTTTATCCTACTTATGTCGAGTACAAAGTGACAGCATTGCGGTGCCTTCTAACATGTTTTGATCTTTCATGCATGAAATTTATAGTTTTTCTCTTTATTTCACTCTCAATCAATGACAATAATAATGGGGCTACAAGGGAACAATTTGATACCTAACCACATGGGATACATAAAAGAGCTATTGCCAAACAAAGGTGAAAGAAAAACGAAAATGATCCGATGCGCCTCCTGGGATCTAATATGATTTGGACATGCATTATCTCTCATATGGACCGACCATAATCTTCAGTGATCTAGACCGTCTATCTAGTAATGTAAATTTAATTGCTTGTGATTAAAATTGGTTATCCAGATTGTAAATGCCTTACTATGAGTTTTCATGGCTCGTATAAAGATTTATGGTCACCACAGCATATGTATTACATTATAAGTGATTTTAGGAAATTTCAAATGCTTAGGCTAAACCTATCAGTGTCGTTTTCTAATGAAAACCAATTAATTGATATAACAACTGAAAGACGGCTTAAGTGTATGATTGAGACTGTAAATGCGTGCAACGGATTCAACTACGCCACAATCCAAAAAGACTTGCTAGTGAACATTTCCAAGAGACAAATGCTTTGTTTAATGTGTCTGTACATTGTCTGTATGTGTTTATAACAAAATAATAATAATGATGATGATAATAATAGTCTAGAGCAGTTGCCCATGAGTGATCGTACCTTTCCTGGTAAAAAATTGGTTACCAAACGTACCATGTTTGTCCCCTTGCGATAGATCTAGTCCTTTCTTGGCCTTATGTACCGTGGAAGTACAATGCAAAGCGCATTATGGGACATGAAGCTTCTGTGATCCGATGACTATAATTTACCTTTGGATTTTAGTCATATTTTATTGGTCCCAACCATATATTCTGTTATAGGCCTCGGGAGAAACTTAAATAGCTTTAAAATAACAAGAAAAAAGAAAACTTTGAAAAACAAGATGTGAGAGGGAAAGGAATCCAATTCTATGGAACACTCATTTCTCAATATTTAATTTGAGATATACTTTTCCTCATAAACTTACTTTTTTTCATTATCACTCATGTTTCGATCATTTTCTACGTACCTATTTTTACTTTATTTAATTTTTGGTTGACTTTATCTCTACATTGTTAATATTATTTTCTTTTCATTTCTTTCTATCTCTTTTCCTTTCCGTCTAACCAATTAATCCCCCTGGTAGACTCAAAACTCTCAGACACGGGCAAAGAGTTTCAATGATGTGCTAGGAGACAATCTCTAAAAAGTATTGTTTGATGGGATGAAAAGAAAATTGATATAAATAAAATAAAAAAAGATTGATGTAAATAAAATAGGGATAATGTCATAACAATAAAATAAGGTTAAAAATAGATATAAGATGATAATTAAAAATTAGATAATAATAGAGAAAATAGGATTGTTATGAAAAGTGTATGTCAAATTAGTCATCAAAATTTAAAATTTTCCATTGAATGGAATTTCGTTCCATTCCACCCAAAAGCCCTAAAGAAAATCTTATGTTAGACAATTTTACTCCAATCATTTCATTTAACTCGTTTTTGTACATTTTTACATTAAAAAAGATTCCTCTTAATATAAAATGAGTTAAATTAAATGATTAAAGGAGTATATATATATATATATACAAAAGTTGCACAAAAATCACTTTTAACCCATATCTTTATTTGATGTGATATTTAACTTCTACTAATAAATTTATTTTTTTGTATCATTACTTATAATTTTTTTCAAAAGTATGAATATTTTATTTTTATTTACTTTATAATTGACATTATCATCTCTTTTTTTTGCATAATATTTACTAAATTTTCTTTAGGTCTTTTTTTATGTCAAGCCGAACATACGTAGAAAACCAGTTAAGTCCGCTTAAGTTCTGCTTTGTGACTACTTGATAGTAAGTTGAATATTTTATAATCTTCCAATTTTTCATAATTAGAGGCCACATTAGTTAGATGCTTCTCTCGTTAGATATGCTTCTTGTAACACCCAACATGATAGTTATCCCCATCATTCTAGTAGGGTTGGTGCAAGGAAGGGAAGTTTTCTAAGACCTACTAAGATATTTTGGGCAAAGGACTCAGATTTTCAGGGATTCTCCTATTGCTAATTTTGTCTTTTATCTTAGGGATGAAGATAATATTATTGCACGCACAGAGAGAAAACTGAAAGAATAGGCACAAGTGTTGGTTATTACCTCGCAAGTAGGTACAAGGAAAGTGCTATATATAGCCCTCTTTGACAAGTACCACAGATCTCACTACAATGATTTCATTCACATGGTCAGATCAAGAGTACTTGGCATTCTTGCATGCTCCCTACCTCCATCTCTATCTTCTTCCGCAAATCTGCTCAGCTTTGATGCCTTTTCAGTGGCTTGAGGGTGTGTGTCGTCCTTATTTGAAGGAGGTGACAAAGAAAGGGAGAGACTGTTATCGACGTCATCATTATCCCACCATGTGCGATGCCTTGACGGCGTGTTCAATGACAGATTCAAGTCTAGATCGCATTCATAGACCTTTCTTTTTGATGTGTTTTGATCTTGTTGGATGGTCATCGCAGGGTATGTTTCATGCCGGTGGGTTACTGCTGTACGAGTGTTTATCAAACAGCTGTCATGTCCTCTTGTCGCCATGAAGTTGGCTCCAGTTTGGCATGTCCCAATCTGAGTCTGCTGGTATGCTAGATCATAAGAGAATCGAAACCCATGGCAAACTTGGTCAGTTTTTCTAGTAGCATGAACACCCAAAGCGGAGTTCGTCGCTTGGTAATTGCAACATTGGCTCGCAGCACCCGCCATGAATGGTCTGGGCATCCAGTTCCCTTGACTACTCCAAGGACTTCCATCAAATCTACACAGAGCGATGTTTTTATGTTTGTAAGATGAATCAAGTTATTGCAATCATTCAGTTTAATGATTCTTCAAAAGGCAAGGTACTGATTCTTCAGGTCTATTTTTAATCCCCATTGAAAGTAACGTAATTCCAATTGAGTGCCTCTACCCATGATTTTAATTTCAATTTTCCCACTCCGTAATGATGATAGTACAAAGAATCGCTGTTGGATTTTCGAGGATCACATGCATAGCTGAACAAAACCATCTTAACGCCAATTAAGACTACCTGCATGCCATACCTGAAACTGTTCAAAGGTCTTTGATTGAAGCCTTGTAACATAGAAAGTTGCCTCAGGCTGTAGATATGTCGACCCCCATCATCCATTGAATTCCCTTCAGTCATTACTGTCAGGCAAAAAAAGAAAAAAAAAACAGGAAAACCGCAAAAATATTATAAAGAAGATCAGAAACCCTGTATCCCACATTCCCCATAGATTCAATTGTAGGAATCAAGGTACCTTGGCCTGATTCATCATGCTTCTTGCTCCTATACATCTGATGCCAACAACATGTAGAAAAGGTGAGAAAATTTTGTTTTCTTCCATAAATTCAAGAAATAAAATAGATTCGTAAATCGTTGTTGAAATTACTTGCAAATGGCTTTTGACATGGGCTATGCTAAGACCTTTGACATTCATCAATTGAAGAACCAGTTTAGGTGTCGCTCCTGCTTAGAAAACACATGGCATCAGATACATGCAACAAAGGATATATATAATTCACGACATGCTAGAGCTAGGAGATGGACACATACGATCTTCGCCACCGAGTCTTTCCACAGCATGAACAAAGCAAAGGTGGAGATCTGGTGTCCAACGGAGTCTAGGCATCTTGGAACGAACGTATTGGCGAACTGCTCCCGACCCAGTTTTCTTCTCACTCTCCTCAACTGTGCTATTGCTGGAGCTTGCTCCATTCCCACACTTCCCTTCCTCCTCCTCCTCCTCCCCTCCATCCTCCTGCTCTTTGTCATAAGGGTTCTTCTTCGAATTCTCAGCAGAATCGCCCCCGTTCATCACACTTGATTGTTTCTTTGCAGCTTAGGCCAAAGAAAATTCCCCTAAAAGAAGAATCACAATCTATTGGTAGTCTGGTGTAGGAACCGTTATTGGGGAGCGATGTTCAGCTACTTTTCGGTGAGAAACAAGGAGTTGTATATGATGAACAGGTGGAAGGAGGAGCTTCTTGCGAAAGGAATAATGATTGAAACCCTAACCCTAGCCCCGAACAAGGACAAACAAAACAATCCATGGTTACACCGGTCTTTTTCCTTCCAAAACATCCACAAGCACAGCTCTTGCATCTATGTATTCAGACATCCGTGTGGGTATGCAAGTGCTGTCCATGCCTATGGATGTATGGATGGATGGATGCATGTGTAGAGACATGCGTGGATGTGTAAGATTCGGTCAGTAATGAGGAAACATGCAAAGAAAGAGAAAAACACGAGCTAGCGGTGGGAAGACCTGTGTTGGATCACGTTGCTGATGGCTTTGATGCTTGCTGTCGGTGATGCTGATGCTAATAAACTCATTCAAATGCCACTGGTTTTCTTGTAATTACAAAATTAGATCCATGAGTAATAAGTTCTGACATCATCATCCACATGTTCTGCACATGAATTCCCATATAAAAATGCTCTTGATAGATGAAAATATAAGCAAATAGAAAAGGGACGGTTCCGATGATCTCGCCATCTTAGATTGCAGTGAAGGATGGGTGACATATTCAAGAATTTGTCTGTCGCAACTGGCTTATTGAACTGAGATTGCAAGCGGGTTGCCGCGAAGCATGGTCCGGCTGGGTTTCTGAAAGATGGGCCCTGTATTTTAGAAATCCGGACCGTTGGAGTTCGAGTGGGCACTCGTGGATGTAGGTTTCATGGATGATCTTTGTGCTATTGCCGCTACCTTCGCAAAGCGGCTATACATAGGTTGCATTGGCTTACACCCAAAAGGCCAAAACCCATTATGTTGTGAACCAACCACCTTACGAGCGTTTCTCGAAGCTGACATGGCTAGACCCATCTAATCATATTGACCCCGTTATCGTACTTTTCAGATTCAGCTTTATTGCTTTAATTTTTGCCGGAAGAAGTTGAGAAGCTTTTTTTTTTTTTTTTTTTTTGGTCTTTTCTCTTGCAATTCATATTAAGTAATTGATGTAGTTATCCATCTATGTTGTTTTTTTTTTCTCACTTTACTTTTATTTTGTTATCATTAGCTAAATTTATATTGTTATTTTTTACTTTCTTTTCTAAGATTATGTCCTTTAAGGCAAGTTTGGAAATTAAAAAGAAAGTTAAAAAGAGAGAAAATATTATAGTTTAGAAAAATGAAAAAATGTTGTAATAGGACAGGAAATAATAATTAAAAATATTAAAGATAAAATAGGTAAGATTTTTATATGAAAAGATTGAAAATAACTATTAAAATTAAATGCTACAGTAAAAAAGAGTAAGGTTGGTAGATAGTTAAAACAAACAGGTGAAAAATGGAGAAAGTCCACCCCTTTTACCAATTCTAAATAGCCCCAACATTTATATTTACTTTTCCTTTATTTTTTTTTCCTTTTCCATCTTACAATACAAATCCTACAACTACTTCATCAATTATCATACTTTACATTTTACTATTTTTTTTCTCTCTCAACAACTAATGAGCTAATTGCATTTCAATTAATTATAAATTATTTTAGGCTATATTTTGTAGTGAGTAAAAGGGAGGTAAAATTTTCTATCTTTTTTCACACTTTTTGATGTATTTAACATCTCAACTACCTAACGAGCATATTTTTTCTCATTATTATATATATTTTTAACTATTTTTTTATCATAACATATCATTCATTCTCATTTTGTTGATTTTGGGGGAGTTTTAATGATTAACAAAACTTATTTATGACTTGAATTAAGTTAATGACATTTTGCTGGGATTTCTAAATTTAGAAGAAACTTTTAGAGGACACAGATAACTTTAGAAGATCTGAAAGCCAAGTCTAAAGACTTAAAAGCTAAGTCTGAAAGCTTTAGAGTAATTTTAGATATTCTAGAATTACGTTCAGAAATTTTTGAGAGAGTATTCTGAATTCAAAAGGAAACGAAAGCTTCAAAAGAAGAAGAAGTTTTAGAAGAAATCAGAAGCTTCAGAGTAACTTTAAAAGATGCTTCAGATGATGGACACGAGCTTCAGAGGTGAACTTCAAGTTTGAGGATCTTAGAAGTTAAGTTCAGAACATGTGAAGCTGTCAGAAGATCTAAAAGTTACGTCTGAAAGCTTCAAAGTATATTCAGAGGAAAATTTTCATGCTTCAGAGATCAGAAGGAAAAATTCAAAGTTAATTTAGAAGCAAGAAACTTCTTTAGAGTATACTTTAGATTATTTCCATAAGCTTTAAAAGAGAAAAAGTAGTCGTTGGGAATGTCAGTGTTCCGAAGGAGCTTCAAAACTTGAGAGATTAACTTCAAATGATCTAAAGTAGGGGTGTGCATGGGCTGGGTTTGGTTTCCATTTAAGGTTGCCCAACACTGACCTTATATATAAAATATGTGTCCAATCCTAATGCCTACCCTACTTTTAAAATCTTTGCCAAACCCTTACCCTAACCTTTCGGGTTCAGTTTGGTTTGGGTTTGTATTTTTAATACACACCTAAACATTAAAGGGTAGATAAAAAATCTAGAAATACTTCCTATATGGTGTGCAATGAATGCAGACAATTTACTTCCAAATATTGGAAAGATGAATGGTGGCAATGTATAATTAATCAATATCATTGCCACACTATTTATTAATAGGCTGATAGCATGTTCTGTCTCAACTAGGAGTTGACAAACGTGAAGGGATTTCTTAATGCTCCTTTATTGGTGCATTACAACCAAATATACTAAGAATGATTTTCATTTGCAAAACGAAAAAGGCTCAAATACGATGCGTTGATTCTAGTGCCCTCTTTTAGGATAATAAATGATATTATCTTAACCAAAAGCTACCACTTATTACTAGTAATACTTCCTACAAGACATGCTTGGGTAACGTAGGCTTCTCATCTCATATATGTAAAGCAAACTATCAAAAAGTGTAATTTCTCAATTTTATTTATTTTATTTATAGAAGTTACTAGTTAGCTTAAAAACTAGGGTTAAAGTTGTTGGTTAGTTTAGTTTGGATTTTAAAAAAAAATTTACCACCCAACTCTAGTAAAATTCGTGGCGAGTTTGGGCGAGTTTGGGCTAAACCTAAGCCCATGCATACCCCTAATCTAAAGTGCATTACTGAAATGAATTTCAAAGCAAGCTAAAGTTTAGAAGGTCTGAAAGAGAGCTTTAGTATCTCTGAAATTTAATACGGTAATGGTAACTGATAGACAATTGACCTTCAAAAGTTCTGAAGTTTAACTTTAGAAGTTCTAAAATATAATTATAAAGCAGATTATGTTGAGTGTATGAAATGTAATCTAAAATGGTCAAAAAATTGTCAGAAGTAATCATTAACGACTAAATACTCTTGGAAGATTATAAATAAAAGTTTGAATAAAGAAGAAATAGACTATGAGTGGATTAAATATGAATCAATCATAAGATAATCCAAACTCCAAAAGGTGCAATTGCTTCAACATGCTACCAAGTTCAAAGAGTTAAAAGTTGCATCACTTACATCTCAAAGGAGAACAAAAACACTATGAGGTTTATTGTATATCATTAATTTTGAACTTAAATATATGTTTATTTAGGCCTATTTAGATGTAGTTTATCTATACACATTTTGTATTTGAAAGGAGGAGTTACTGGTAAGCTCTGAATACCAGATTATATGAGTTTGTTGGTGAGCTTAGAGGAAAATCAATGTCGTATTAGTTGCTGGTGAGCTCATAGGAAAACTAGTATGTATGAGTTTCCGGTTAGCCCATGGGAAACCACGTTGTATGAGTTATTTGTGATATTTGGAAATCAAGAGAGGTGCGATTCTATACGTTGATAGTGGAACCTAAAATTGGATAAACCTTAGAGAGTAGAGTAAGTACCAAGGGGGTCTAAACCACTATAATCATTATATTATTATTGCAACGTGTGCTTGTGTGCTTATTGTGCATTCTATTTTCTGCATTTACATAAACCGTTCATATTTCCTATCTCACTTGGATTCTTTTGACCATATAAGTCGCATTTTGGGTGTAACAAGTGATATAAAAAGTTGTTTGGGGTAACAAATTTTTCTCACTTTTTTCTTTTTTCTCACTTTTCCATATTTATTTTTTCAACTATTGTCCTTATTGCTAAACAAATTCTAAAGAAAAATTTATTTTTTAAGTGTGATTGGCTAATTACATTGGAATTAAATAGAAAGGATTTTGAAAATAATTTTCATTTTCAAAAGATAATTTATATTTACTTACCATTATAATTCTACTTTTTCTAATTATTATTTATATTTTTAATTATTATTTCTTATCCATTTTAATTTTTTTTTACTTTATAGCTAGCATCATCAATATATTGTTAAGAATGTTTATATTCTTTTCCAATATTTTTCAACCAACCAATTACCCCATTTCCTTTCTTTCTCTTAATTATTTGA
The DNA here is from genome assembly GCA_036873735.1 of Pouteria campechiana. Classification (NCBI taxonomy): domain Eukaryota; kingdom Viridiplantae; phylum Streptophyta; class Magnoliopsida; order Ericales; family Sapotaceae; genus Pouteria; species Pouteria campechiana. The sequence goes on from JAYJMB010047783.1 coordinate 20,706, forward strand.
CTATAATACTTTGAGCCTCCAGGTTAATTATACTTCTTTTCTTCCTTATTTTTTTCTACTTTATCTAATGATAAGCAATGCTTTTTTTCTCTACTTTTTGTATTTTTAAGCAATAATATTGTTGAGGTTTGAACACTTAGTTAATAACTTTAAACTTTGAAGTCATACGTGACATTAGTAAAAACTTAATTATCTAACTTCAATGACATTATTATTTTTTCTTATTATAAGGAGGTGAATATGACGGATTTAACATTTTCATTTGCATTCAACTAATAGATTAAGAATTCCAAAAAGATCTTTTCTCAATTAATGGTTAGTTTAATAATTTATAGAGAATTAGGAATGGAAAAAAGAGGTCAATGATTAAGTATTACACTGCTCAAAATTAATATCAACAATTTTTTAATATTATTAAATTTTGATAATGATAAAAAGTAGTATAATGCCTAGCCCATATTGAGGCCATAAACTAGCATGGCTTAAAAAAATATATTTGATTCAGGTTAGTACAAATGATGAACGATTCAACCACTTTGGATCATGTTGAGTCTAAAATATAGACTCTCAATTTAAAAATAGCTTGATTTTGGTGATAAATAAACATATGAGTGAGAAAAGAAAGTACTAATGATAATATTTTTAATTTTCTACAGATATTTAATGAAAAATACAAGTGTATCAAAATAGATAAGGCATACTTGTGTTAAAGGACAAATTCTATCAAAAAATAGTATAAAAATAATCCAAACATATTAAAAAAACAACTCAAATCATTTATAGAGAAATCTACAGAGAAAATATGGATGAAGATAGAGATCTGTTAGATTGTTTGGTAATGATAACTTTCAATAGAGGAAATGAGAGAGGAAATCACAAATGTCTTTGAGGTCTCTTCCATTGACAGAGAAATCAAAAGAGAAAATGAAAGAGGTTTATTATGTCAATGGGACTTTTCATATCATTTTCAAAAGTCTATTCAACAGCTGATATTTCAACGGTCTCATTTCAAATGGTCACAAACCTCTCTAAAGCCTATAAATAAAGAGTCCATTTGAGAGAAAAAGTAACAAGAGAGCCTACATTATGCATTAACAAGAAAAAAAAGCTTTTTTTCTAAAAACTACTTCCAGGTGCTATTACTTTACTGTACTCAAACTTCTTAAAATCTTTAAGCTACATCATTACTCACATTGAAGGAGCTCGAAGCAGAAGATCTTTGCTAAATAATCATTTATATTATTTATTTATATTATGTACATTTTGGCTTACTAAGAGGCAAACTTTCTATCCAAATTACTTGTTGTCATTCTTTATGAAGTTTGGGTTTTGCAAATTGGAATACTTGCATTCAGATATTATTGTAAGAGTTTATTAATTAGCTTGGAGAATATAACTGAGTTTGGGAGATTGATTACTAGTAGAGTGGCATAAGAACTCATTTCGGTCTGAACCACATACATCATGGACCTTTGTAGTGTGTTTTGTACTATTTTATCCAACACTTATACTATTTATATTTTGGCTAAAATTTTTGAAGCTCAATTCAACCCCTTATTGAGCTACCTACACACCTTTGGGGACCAACAGCTCAAACACAAGTCTATTGAAATAGCAAAATCAGAATAATAGATTCAAAGAGACTACTAAAACTGATTTGGCATACATGTTAGACCCAAAATCAAACTTTTAATCTGAATGAGCTAATCTTCTAAGATGAGGAACATTTTAAATGGGGTAGCGGGGATTACGAAAAAAGGAGTCAAATTATAAACTATTTCGAATCTCTGATCACACATCATAATTAAGGTTGTTCCTAACCTAGCGTTGTGAAGGATAGTCAACTTTTTAATTTTAGCATGATTTTCCCCATTTCTAGTCTGACGGCATGTTTAAGTTAAGATGGGAGTTGAAAGAGGCTACAGAAGATGCATGTCTACAGTTTCTCATACTTGAGTTGATTTCCTATTGCTGATGTTGGTGGGTAGACTCTCCAAATTACATAGGCCATTTATATAATTAGACTGCCAAGTTAATTAAGATGGATTTCATGCTTATGACACACGATATATATATGTGTATGTATATATATATATATATATGTATATATATATATATATATTCTCTTTCTTTCGTTATGAAATCGGACCTGACGTTAGTATGTACCTAGAATGGTGAAACACGCAGTCTCATCTGGCATTATTTTTAATATCATAAAACTAGCAAGCAAAGAGCAACAAATTGCCTTGTAGTCGAAGGTCCAAAGTATTGTCTAGAGTCCTGCACATCTCTTTCTACCAATAGACCCCGTGAAACACGGTAATATATATAATTGTTGTGACTGTTGATGAACAGGCCACTTGGTAAATGGATCATATATATAATTTATGGTACCAGTTTCACAATGAGCATTTATGAAACTTTTTATTTGACCCTCTATGATTAATAAAAATTCTAATGCAACTATCATATTTATTATTATCATTTATTATGATTATTTTAACTAAAATACTTAAAATTATCTTGATTAAAGACTTATGTAGGATACGCCTTTCAAAAAAAGTATAATATTGTGTGTATAAAATATAAAAAATGCTTTAATTCCTCCATTCAAGTATTAAAATGCTAAAGAAATTTATAGAATTATTTATTGATATAGAAAGAATATTTTGAAAGTTAAGAGTGCTTGATTAAAAGCATGTGGGTATATTAATGAATTACACAAATTTTAATGAGTCTATATTTACCTTTTAATAATCTCAACTTTGTGGTCCATAAAAGTCCTTGAATGGGGTAATTTTTGGTTATTAACTAAATAGATAATGATCAAAATTATGATTTGATTTGATTTTCTCTTAATTATAAAAGTGGATCTAAATAAAAAAAATTATAAATCCTTATTATGAAACAAGTATCATAGAATCATTTTTATACACATACTTCTTCAATGCATGTATGATCCTTTTCCGAAATGGCGATATATGCGTGTATATATTGTAACCCCTCATTTTCACATGTGGTAATATCTTAACTATATTCAAGTTATTCATAATACCAGTATCTAGTTATATTTTTTTATGATATCAAAGATCCTTTTAATTAGATATTTAGGTGGTCTACAATAAATTTAAATTCATAATATTATTTTAAAATACTTTTATGAACATTGTAGCCAATTTAAAATCTTGATTAAGATAATTTTTTTATATTTTAGACTAAATAAATAGTATTAATTAATTTTAATATTATTTGTAGATTTGAAATTTGCATAAGCCACGTCACTTTAAAAAGTATAAAATTATATATAAAATATAGAAATTATTTAGATTTATCTACTCAAGTGTTAAAACATGATAAAATTTGATGATTTAAATTATTCATCTACAAAGGAAAAACATTTTGAAATGTAAAAATATTTCATTAAATGCTTGTTAGTCTAACAATCAATTGTGCAATTTGTAATAAGTCTACTTTCACTCTTGAGTATTTTAATTTTGTGATTCGTACATATCTTGGATTAAGACGATTTTTGAATCTCTAAATAAACAGGTGATGATTAAAATTGTGATTAAATTAGATTTTATTTTAATCATCACGTTAATTAAGCTCAAACACAGGCTTCATAAATACTTATTATGAAATAACCGGTACAGGATATCCTTGGCTTCAATGATGACATGTGCTTGGCACAATTTACTCAGCACCAACTTTGTGGAAAGGGATTCGGCATTAGGTTGTTTTTAGGGAAAATTAAGTTGACCTATCAGAAATAGCTAGCTAGCACAAGGCCCAAGATTTGAGTTTAATAAATGTGTTAGATAAGCTAATTACGTCACATCCTGGTATTATTTTATCACTGCTTGATTAGAAAAAATGTGTCAGTGACAATTAAATAAGAGCAACACGCTAGCTTGTCGTCCAACCTTAGACCTTGATATAAATACAAAATCTTTTAATTGTACGAGTTCCGTAGGGCCCTCAAATCCTACATGCAACCTATCCACCCTTTCTAAAATATATAAATGAGCTAGGGTGGTTCAACTGGGCCTTTCCTTGCCAACAACATACTAGCCGTTTGAGTAATCCATGCCATTAATGAAATTGTATATAGCCACTGCGTATAGATACCATTTCAAGTTAAAAATAAAACATCCCATTAGACGAGCCATATATATCATAATAATTTTTCATATCATAATTAAACAAATAATAACAAATAAAATGATTGAATTAGCTTTTTTTTTAATTATCAAAGTGGGACCAAACAAAGAGGTTACACCAAAATATATACATGCAATCAAAATCGAAAGCCTTTTGAACTTTACCACCCCACCATCGCATAGAGCATTTATTGTCTAGTTCATATAGTTCACAACCTAGTTAGCTGACTAGACCAAGAATCAACTTGGATTTCGAGTGCCTTTGAGCCATCTGCCACATTCACATAAATTTCGGAACATGAATCTAGAAGAGCTAGCCGCTCAGTTAATTTGATGCATGATCCACTCAACTAAATATGAAAAACTCAACTCATGAGCATGACTACCTAGTCGATTGCTTTGTTGGAGGAATATAAATCAATACCAAGATAGCCAAATACTCCCAGGCCTTTGGGCTTAAATGAAAATTTGTATGTATTGCCAATGCCCTAGATGCAGGGTAGACTCCCATTCCACTATCTTGGTCTAGGGTATGATTCTCCCAAGATCTATCATACTCTAAATGTAACATAATACATAAACAACTATTAAATATATAGATAAATGAGAAATAAAAGGAAAGAAAGATCATATTACTTGATCCTTGGGTGTCTTCAAGTTTAACTGTGACCCACACATCAAACGTCCATCATGGTTTGCAACAACTAAAAAATATTTGATTTAAAGTTTTAGTTTGCCTGTGGCCTCCTATCTTTGAAATGAAATTTAGATTTTTTGTGTTCTGGTTCTTTGAAACTTGGTAGTGGCTTGAAAAATATCAGTGTTTTCAAAATATTGTTGAATGATATACTATCTTCTAATTTATCTCCTTCAACTATGCTTACGGCCTCTCTTAGAAACTCCTCCATCATTCCATCTACTTAATTCATCTTAAGGCCATTCTTATTCTTGTTGGACAGATTTATCGCCTTGAAAATATCAAACTTCGTAGTATGATCTTGGAATTGTATAAGCATATCCTCCATACCGACTTTTTCTTATGGGAAAACATCTAACGCCGGAATTTGCTTGTTGCCATCACAAGGTTTTTCAATAACTTTGTTTAGCTCCAAAAGCCCAAAAAATAGAATAGGTGGATCATAAGGTGGTGATGGCTTTTAGTTAAGTGGAGGTTTAAGAATTGAAAATATAGCTCTCCTTGCATTTACCTCCTTCTCATCAACTGCAAAGATATTAGAATTGTTAATTACATCACCAACTTTATCATATATTACCTTACCACCTCCCAATGTTGTGATTATTTTCACTTGCTTAGGCTGACTTGGTAGCTTTTTAGATGTGTGACTTTATACAGCCTCTGTAATTTGCCCCAACTGAGTCTCTATCATCTTCATGGATGCCTCCACATTCTGGAAACTTGTTTTAATATTTTGGAACCTCATTTCATCATTCTGACACTAAGTTTGGGTTGTCTGGATAACACTTTGCAATGTTTCTTCAAGAGTAGGTTTCTTTGATTGAAAACATGTTCTAGATTGAATCTGATTTGGATCATTATTCCATGAAAATTTGGAATGACTTTTCCAACTAGAATATGGATCATCAAGGGGTGGTTGGTTGTAAAAATTCATCGCATTGACTTGTCCTAAAAATTCTACAAAACTCTACCTAGAAGGACAAGCATTGTATGAATGACCAGAAATAGCACAAATAAAATATACCTTAGTAGGAATTGGTTGTTTCTGGTTCATCACCATGGAGCACATCATATTCATTTTCTCGGCAAGCTCTGACATCTACATAGAAAGCTTAGTATTAAAATTCAATTCATAAATTCCTCTGGACTTACCTCTAACACTCATCTATTGTGTGTTTGCTCGAAGCATCTCATACAATTCATATATCTCCTTCGAGGCCTCCTCTTCCATGGATTTCTTGCAATATTGTCAACCATGTCTTGGCATGGTTGTGTCAATCCATCATAAAAAAAAATTGAGTTAGCAAATCTAAAGGAATACGATAGTGAGGGCATTAATTTAATAGCATTTCAAATCTTTCCCAAGCTTCATGAAATGCCTCATCGTTCAATTGAGTAAAAGTTGTTACCCTACTACCTCTTAGTTCTATAGTTTTAGCATGAGAATAAAAGTTACTAATGAATTATTAAAAACTGCATCTAATGTGGTAAGTGAACTAGGAGCCAATGTCATAAACCAGGTTTTAGCTACATCCTTCAAGGTGTATAAAAAGCATCTCATATGTAATTGATCCTTAGTAAGTCCCTACAAAGGAAAAGTTTGGCTAGTTGAGTAAAAATCATGCATGAATGTTAAGGGATTTTTTGCAACAAAATTATAAAAGAAGAAAGCATGTCAAAGTGTATGTGCTTTAATTCATAATTCCTAGCATTTTCATTCAAAACAATTCACGAAGGCAATAATTCAATGATAGGGCATGCAAACTCTTTCATCAAATATAGTGCTTGTTGAGCTAACCTATTTTTCATGTATTCTCTTATCTATTCTTCTTCCTTGCAATCACAACTCAGCAAAAAGAAAGAAAATCAAATAACTAAAAATCCTAAACACAACACAACCTTGAAATGAAAAATTTATAACTAAATTAATCAAATCAATTTAGAACCAGTTCCCCGGTAATGATGCCAAAAACTTCTTGATTCAAATTATAATTTCTCACAAGTGCATGAGTGTATAGCAGCAATATAGTGTGCAATGCAAGGGTCTGTCAAACTAGTTTAATTTTATATAGTCACTAAACTAATACTATCCTAAAAAGATTTAATGGATGCTAAATAAACCTAAGTATTAAGTGAAATAATGGAAGACAATGGAAGTGTATAATGTAGAAGAGATTAATAGATTATAAGAGTCTAGGGGTCTGATTTCACTACTCAATGATATCTATGTTGTTGGAATGTTGGATTCAATACATTATCTTGAGTTTGTTCTATCAAATATATGATTATTACCGTTAGATGTGTGAGTTTAAATCAAGTATTTTTATTCATTCCAATTACCTAATATGTGTAGTATAATTGAGGTGAAAACCCATTAATACCAAAAACTAAATAAACCAAATAGATTGGTTTAGCATAAGTATGTACTATAATCATTTATCCTTTTCATTCAAGAGAGCTCATGGTCTTGCATATCGTGTGTGCCCTAACTATGCATAAACAATCAATTTCATTCATGAAATTGGTGATCAAGCAATTACATAAATCAAATGATTACAATAAACATAATAAATGAAATAAGATGAAATTGTATTGATAAACCAACAATCCAAATTACAAAGAATATCTAAGAAAGCTACATCTTCACCCTAAAAGGAGAAACTAGTTCATGCAAAAAAAAAAGAAGGAACTTTCTTCGTAAATATGAAATTTTACAAAACTTGATTTTCTCTCTGTTGGGCTATGATAAATCAAAGGGAACCATATGGCCCCATCCGAGCAGCCATCCGACTAGCTAACGGCATCAGCAACACGAGCAGTGACAGTAACGCGACAGCAACAACTGACGTGCCACGGGCGCACGACACCACTTCACGCACGAACAGCAGCTCACCAAGTGGGCAACCAGGAGCGCCAGCATGGGGCGTAGCTGGGCCTGTTGCCGACATGCCATGGATGCGGGCACCACCTCACGACTGACTAGCGGACGAACGAGGCCGATCACTAACGCGGCCATGTCGCTGTCTGGCGGGGCGGACAACACGACTTCGGCTGATGAGGACGAGCGCAGCCAGGTCGCTGTCCGGTGGAGCGGACGGCGTCGAGCAGCGACAGCAACGCGACGGCAACGATCAGCACGGCGAACGCGGGTGGTGCGACACCCCCGTTTCGTGGTAGCCACGAACAGGGTGTCCGACGAGGACGTTGCCTGCATTGTTGGCGTCGAACAGCGTTGCCGACAGGAGCGTCGCCAGCGACACAGTCCTCGGACGGCGACGACGACGGCGTGACGATGGACTATCGGCAACAGCATCCCTTCGCCGGCAGCGATGCAAACAACGGACGACGTGAGCTGCCGCATATTTTCAGCCGGCGAGTCAGCCGCACGACGCAGGAGGGGACCTCAAAAACATCGGCGTGACGCAAGGATCCTGATGAACGGACCCGATCAGACTTTTGGCCATCGGCCGGCGAGCCCGCACCCCCATTTGGCGGCCAGCACAAGGAACCCGTCCGGCACCGACGACCCATCTCCGGCCACCAAACTGGAGGTCCGGTGCGGTAAAACTGATTCCGGCCACTTGGCCGAATCCGATCGACCGTCCGACCAGCTGAGACCCGGAACGGACACACACAGCGTCATTGTCGATGTTACATGGGCAGTGGGATCGGCTGCCCTGTTCCGTGGCAGCCACAAACAGGGCATCCAACCATGAGCGGTAATGACGCCTAAGCGGCGGGACGACGGCGGCCGACGGCAAAGCAATGAGCGGTAACCAGCTGGGACAGCGTCGACGGCAACAGGCGATGCGGGCAGCGGCGTCTCGCCGCCAACCGTAGCGGCAGTGTGCAATGATGGTGCACCAGCAACCCGGTCGGCCGGTTGCCCCCCCCCCCCCCACGCACGACCAGCAGTGACCGGGAGCGCCAGCACTATGCTATCGCCGGCATGTCATGGACGACGATCTCTTTCGCCGGATACGCGACGAGCGTCAGCGGCAGGCCGTACAATGTGAGCATGGCGTGCAGGCGAGGTGCCATTGTGCACAGCTGACGCTTACGAAGACGCGTGCAGCGGCCGCTTGCCGGCTCCGACGAGAAAACAGTGAGCGACGGAGGGTTCCGTGCACCTGATGGTGCGAGTGACGCGCTTGGTAGCCGGCTCCGGTGCGGGAACGACGACGACGGTGAACCATCAGCAAACACGTGAAGCCCTTCCGACATGGCGTGCAGGCAAGCATGGCACGTAGTTAGGAGCTGCCGTTGACATGTCGCGAACATGGGCACCACCTCACGCCCGACCGACACCAGAGAAACCTGACCGAGAGCGTGCGCGCAGCTGCTGCCATCATCGACGTGCCGCGGACGAAGGCACCACGACGCGAACGACCCTTGCCTGCATGTCGAGAGGCTGGACCGTAGGGCTGATGTAACGAGCGCGCCGACAGACCAAGAAGTGGCGGACGGGGCCTCCCCCAGTGACCCATGCAGCCGCGTAGTGACGCGCCATGGAGCTGGTGACGCGTCACGAGACGTGGCCCGCGGTTTCGAAAACCGTCGCCTGCGCGTCTAGCGACGAGCGTGCAAATGGAAAATTGGCAATGCACACGGGAAGAAAAAGAAAAAGAAAATTAATTCACAATAATCAATTT
>JAYJMB010047804.1:0-30210 GCA_036873735.1 Pouteria campechiana
ATGTATCATAATATGTGATGAATGGTTATACCTAGGTGGACAGCCCTATTTTCAAGGGAGACTCTATCCAATTTTCTATAGAAATTAGGTCAAAACAAACATATATATCAAAGCAACCCACCCTGGAGGTGGGAAAATCATGGTATGATCATGTGGATTTACGATGTAAAATGGAGTAACGGCCCTACGAGGGTTGGGCATTACAATCATGTTCATGTATGCACGTATTGATGTGATCTCAAAGTGAATTAAGGCAAGTTCTAAAAAAATAAATCTATGGAAGAATATCTCTCAAGAAGAAAAAGAATGAGATTGATGTGAATGTATCAGTCTAGAGGCTCAAAATTTCACTAGCTTTTGTCTACGAAATCTAGTCATTACTATTCTTAAAGAAAATAACTAAACAGATTACTTGATCAATCATGTTATGAATTTTTTAAGCTTAGTTAAATCTTGCTCATGACATCCTCAACCTCAAATCATCGAAAATCACCAAAACAAAGGGTAAAAATGACTCTCTCCCAAAAAACATTTCAAAAATAAAAGTAAAGATAAAAACAAAAAAACAAAAACACAACCTAAACCTCAATTTAAATCCCCTCCCCCACACTTAAAACTTTCATTGTCCCCAATGTAAGGTCAAATGCAAAGAAGATGAAAAAAATAACTAAAGTAAAAATGCGTAACTAAGAAAAAATTAAGGAAAAGAAACACAAACTACTCTCGGGTTGCCTCCCAAATAGCGCTTTTGTTTATAGTCGTTGGCTCGACTCAGTGCTTCCTTCTTCAATCAATGTAAACTAGTTGTTTTAGATCCAATTCTACAGCATTCTCAACTTGTAATCCTTCATAGAAAGGCTTAAGTCTATGACCATTCACTGTGAAGACTTTGGAAGTCGCTAAATTCTGAATTTCAATTGCACCATGAGGAAAAACATTAGTGATAATAAAAGGTCCATTCCAATGAGAATGTAACTTACCTAAAAATAGACAAAGTCTTGAATGGTATAGAAGAATTTTCTAACCAACTTTAAACTCTTTCCTAGAGATCATCTTGTCATTAAAAGCCTTCATCTTTTCCTTGTTAATCCTTGCAATCTTGTTAGCATCATTGCGAATCTCCTCTAACTCTTGTAATTGCAATTTCCTGTGCTCTCCACTTTTATCAATGTTCATGTTGAAACTCTTGATAGCCCAATAAGCCCTACATTCTAACTCAACAGGAAGGTGACATGATTTTCTAAACAATAACCGATAAGGTGACATACCAATGGGCGTCTTGTATGCAGTCCTATGCACCCACAAAGCATCATCTAGGCGCAAACTCTAATCTTTTCTATTAGGATTAACTGTCTTTTCAAAAATGGACTTAATCTCTCGATTTGATACTTCAACTTCTCCATTGGTTTGTGGATGATAGGCGATTGACACCTTATGGATCACATGATATTTTCTCAACAAAGCTTCAACTATCCGATTGCAAAAGTGAGTGCCTCGATCACTTATCAAAGCTCTTGGAATTCCAAACCTGGAGAATATGTTAACACTGATAAAATTCACAACAGCCTTAGAGTCAACAATTTTGGTGGCTTTGGCTTCCACCCATTTCAAAACATAATCAACAATAAGTAATACATAAACAAAACCAACAGAAATAGGGAACAGTCCCATGAAATCAATGTCCCAAATGTCAAAAATTTTACAAACTAGTATGGGGGTTTGTGGCATGTCATTCCTTTGGAAAATGTTACCTGTTCTTTTGATAATGATCACACAACTTGCAAAAAGAGTATGAATCTCCAAACAAAACCACACTCTAACACTTTTCTTACCATTCTCTTGGCTCCAAAGTGAGTACAGACAGAAACTCATTTTCAGAAATACACCTTCTTATTACCTGATCTGCACAATGCTTCCACAAGTATGGGTCATCCCATGCTTAATATTTTGCATCACCCTTGAACTTGTTTCTCTGAGCTTTAGACAAACGAGGAGGTAGTATGTTAGTGACCAAATAGTTTACCATATTCACATACCAAGGCAATTTCACATTCGCAAAGAATAATTGCTCATCAAAAAATGTTTCTGGCAGATGAATTCATCCTCTACATGGACTAACCGACTCAAATGATCTGCAACTCGATTTTTTGTCCCTCTTTTGTCCTTAATCTCCAAGTCAAATTCGCTCAAGAGAAGTGTCCACCTTATTAATCTTGGCTTTGCTTCCTTCTTCATTATCAAATAATGAAGAGCTGCATGATTAGAATAAACAATGAATTTAGTACCAAGCAGATAAGATCTAAATTTTTCCAAAGCAAAGACAATAACTAAAAGTTCTTTCTTAGTGGCAGAATAATTTCTCTAAGCATTATTCAATGTCCTTGAGGCATAATAGATGGCATGAGATGTTTTCCCAATTCTCTGACCCAAAATAACACCAACTGCATAATCGCTTGCATCACACATTATCTCAAAAGGAATATTCCAATCAGGAAGTTGGATAACTGGGGTTAAAGTCAGCCATTCCTTCAGCTTGTCAAACACCTTTTTGCACCCTTCTTTGAACTCAAAATCCATATCCTTTTCCAGTAACTTGCATAGAGGTAATGCTATTTTGGAAAAGTCCTTAATGAATCATTGATAGAAACCTGCATGTCCAAGAAAAGAACAAACTTCCCACACACTAGTGGGATAAGGTAAAGGCTGAATGATATCAACTTTAGCTTTATCTACTTCAATTCCACCAGATAAAATAACATGACCCAAAACTATACCGCGTTCAACCATGAAGTGACGTTTTTTAGTTTCTATGCATCTTTGAAGAACAAGTGTAAGGTTATGCAAGCAATTATCAAAGGGGTCTCCATGAACTGTGAAATCATCCTTAAAGACTTCTATAATATGCTCAATATAATCTAAAAAGTTGCTAACCATACACCTTTGGAAAGTGGCTGGGGTGTTGCAAAGGCCAAAGGACATCCGATGATATGCAAAAGTCCCGAATGGGCATGTGAAAGTCGTTTTCTCTTGATCTTCTAGAGCAATTGCAATTTGGAAATAACCCAAATAACCATCAAAGAAACAATAGTAAGAATGATTGGCTAACCTCTCAATCATTTGATCTATAAAAGGCAAAGGAAAGTGGTCTTTGTGAGTTATAACATTCAATTTTCTATAATCTATACAAACTTGTCACCCATTCTGAACAAGAGTGGGAACCAACTCATCATTTTGATTTTTCACCACAGTCATTCCAGTATTTTTAGGAACTACTTGAACTAGACTAACCCAACTGCTATCAGAAATATGATAAATCACCCCAACTTCAAGAAATTTGATGATTCCTTTTTTCAGAATTCCTCTAAGCTTCACTCCTTGACCTGTGCAAAGTTCTTTCAATTTTTGGTTCATACTATAGATCACCTTGATTAGAATATTGAGTAACAATCATAAATAATTAAGGAGAATCTAATGAATCCTAAAAAATAAAAATAAAAATAAATAGAAAAAATCATAAAGCACAAAAATCAACTAAAATGCCTCCCTGGCAATGGCGCCAAAAATTTGGTGTGCTATCATAGAAAACCAAATTAGAACCTTACTCCAATTAAATTATCTATAGTAGTGTAAATAAGGGTCAATCCCATAAGGAGTATCTAGCTTAGTTTTATGCAATGAGAATAAGAAAATGGGGGTTTTGAATGTAATGAAGAAAGTGTTATAAAAGAAATCTATCAGAGAAGAAAACTTTGGTTCAAGTCAACATCCACAATTAGAATCTCATAACTGATCATTGATGCAATTATAAATTAATTTATACTTTAAATATTCACCATTGGAATTAATTTTTCTATCTCTTCTTCAACATAGTTAATTAAAAACCAACGTTCTAATTAACCCCAACCACTAAATAACACAAGACCAGCGCTTAAGGTTTAATCTAATAGTAGCATTAAGATTTGTAGAGATTGATGAAGCTAAACAACATAAATACCAGTAGTTGCATTTAATTTAATCAAATATTCTTACTAAGATTTAATAACTACAATAGCAATAAATTATTAAACCCTAATTGCTTTGCAAATTAGAGGGAGCAAACGATTATGAATTTGATATCTAACCTAGCAATATATTGCAATGAATAATAAACTAGTAGGACTCCTAGCAATTATGCACAACAATCATAATCATGAACAAAGAAGAATATTTAATACTCAAAGTATAAATTGAATAACTAAATCAAATTAGATCTCACAGTATATTGATTCTGAGGCTTTTGTTTCCTTAAACCAAGAATAAAATTTTAGTCACACAGGGCCATGAAATCACAAAGAAAATAAAATAGAAAAGAGAGAAGAAGAAAATTCTCTGTTGAAAGCTGCCAAAAAGTCTCTCCAAACCTTAGCAAAAACAACCCTCAAAAACCCTAAGAAACTGCTATTTATACAAAGTTAAAAGTACGCAAAACAATAATTTTCACAAGTTTTGAAAAGTAAAAATTGGAATCAAGCACCAAAGTGCCCAATTTGCTACCTGTGTCTGCTGCTCTATGTGATTCGGGTGCTAAAGCACCTGTTCTGCTACCCATGGTGCTTTCCTCCTTGTTACTTCTCCTCTGCACTTCATCTCGACTTTGACATTCTTCCTACTTTTGCCATTGATGTAGTCCTTATCTCTAAAAACTCCAAACATGAAAGTTGTAGAATTTTTTATTTTGTTTATAGAATATCTTTAATCATCTCAATCAGAGGTTAAATGAGAGAGTTATACCCAAAATATAGATTAATGCTAAAATTGTCCAAAATCCTTCAATTGACTTCTTTTTGCACCTAACCACTCCAATTGTCTCCTAAATCAGAATATAAGAATAATTAGTACATATAGGAGTCAAATAAGTGTAAAAGATTAAGTATTAAGGGAATAAAATATGATATTTTATATTCTCATCAAAGATCTCCATTACTCTTAAAAACCCTAAAAACGCTCTCAACACCCATACTTTCCATCCTAATCTACCAAACCCAAAACCTTTCATCCTAAATCCTTCTTAAACCTCTCTAAGTGCTGCTATGGAAATGGCAAGGTCAAAGGGATCTAGTAGAATCCTCACCTCTTCCTCCAAGGATAGTGGAAGAGGAAGAAAAAAGAAGGGAGAGAGAGAAGAAAAGGCATTGAGCAACAAAAGGAGGCCGGATGCCTTGAATACTACTTTCAAGGTATTTTTTGATAACATTCCCTTTTCCTACAAAGATTTTGAAAGAAATTTTGAAGGGAAGAGAGTATTAAAAGGAAAAGTATTCGATTTTAAGATTTTTGGAGAAGATGGAGGTGGCTGGAATTTGGTTGCATGTACTTGGTTCAAATTCCAGAAATGAGAAGAGATTTTTAGCTACCTTGATCTTCCATACTCTAAGCTAGTGCAAATCATCATTAGTCTTTATAGCACTAGCATTAAATATTCTTTGATAGGAAAAGTGGAAAAATACTTGAGTTGTAATAATATTAGGGCCAAGTTCCAACTTACTTGAAGTAAAGGAAAACAATCTAGTAGCTAGAGAGCAAGTCTAAGTTATTTTTAGATCTTGTTGAAGAGGAAATAGGAGAAAAAGAGGTATACCTTCATGCTAGCTACTTGGATCTTGAATTGAAGCTTACACACAATATGATATTCTATAATATTTATCCTAAGGTGGCAATACAGATTAGATATCAAAGAAGGATGCTACAAATTCTATGGGCATTGAAGAATAGGAAAAAGATTGACTTGACTCAACTTATATTAGATCATTTATATCTAGTCAAGACCAAGTCAAGGCTCCCATTGGCATATAGATGTCAAAGATGAATTTGATGAGCCTTTCAAGAAGACTAATATTGTAGGAGAATCCATCATCAATAGAATGGGATTTAAGCATACAATTGATGGTTGGGTAACTAAAAAGGGGAAGAAGAAAGGTAAAGAGGAAAGAAGAGAAGAAGCAAATAGAATAGTAGAAATGGTAGAGAGAAGAGAAGAATGAGAAAGAGGAGTTGAATATTATAATAGAAGCCAATTGGAAGAGAAGAAGGAGGAAAATTAAGAGAAGAGAGAAAAGAAGAAAGTGCAACAACAGTAACTTCCACCTCTAGACCCTCTAAACCCCAAGCCTCAACTTCTAGACCCAGGCCTACCCCATCTGCTTCCTCTGTTCAACCAAGACCTGGCTAACTAACCCAAACCTTTACACCCAATCTAGCCTCTCTCAAAGTCATTATCTCTAACCAATTCCTCACTCACCTTGTGCTCTTATATCCTATATTAGAAAACCTTGTGACACAGGTAGCCACCCATGTACCCTCCTATCATATAAAATAGATAAGATTGAAGATTCTATTAACTTAAACTCCACACCTTTATTTCTCTATTTAGGTCCACATAACCAAACCAATTGCATAAACAAACAAGAGCCTGTATCCACTATTCAATTAAAACCTACTTATTACAAGACAAAAACACCAGAATTCCTTCACCCATTATACCTAAACTTGCTAGCCAAACCTCTGAACCCAAAATCCCCTCACCTACTCTACTTGAACCTACAACTAGGCCCCTCAACCTAAGCCTCAATCCTCATTCATCCCAAGACCACCCACACCTGAGTGGCTGACTGTTGTGGATTTTCCAAATGCAAGTGCATGTGTCATCAACAAATAATAAAGTGAAAGTAAGAGATCGTTCCCATGAGGACTAAGATTACCAATTACCAAATTACTCTAACTTTAAATTTTGTCTGAACATTAAATAATGATAAGAAAAGAGAAAAGAAAATATAAACTAATAGAAATTAACAAGAATGTAGATCTAGACAAGAAAAGAATCAATGATTAAGACATCTAGGGTTTTCGAGTTCACCGGATTAATCCTATTTAATTTCCAAGGTAATCAATCAATGTTTATTCCTATGCTGATAACAAATTTTTTTTAATTATTATTCTTTCTCAAGTGATAATAATCTATCTTAGTTAATAAATCTCCTACATCTTTGTAAAAATTTTGAACTAACCAAGATGCATTAAGAATAAGAAATTCATAATGTTACATAAGCCTCATGTATATCTCTATCATCATGACTATCTTATGGTATTTAACCATAGTCTAATTCAATTATCACTTCTCAACCTCAAATTGAATCAAAAATTAGTAGAAAGGGATAGCATACTTTCACAAGCATTAAACTCAAATTAAACACTCAACATAGACAGTGACTAAAGATAAACTTGAATTAAACTAAATAGAATTGAATATTCATAATCCGGCTACATCATTGTCGTAGAGGAAAGTATTTAGCTCATAATCAAACTAAAAGAAATCCACAACATTGTCTTAAACATGATTAAAATGAATTAAGAAAGAATTAAGAAAGATAAGAGAATGATCTATCTCCATATAGCAATCTCTTTCTCTTCCTTCAATTTTCCTTCAAAATCTCTTCTTTTGTACTAAAGATCTTCTCTCCTTCCTAACCCCCGGTGGGGCCCCCCCAAAGTCCCCTGTTTATGTATTAAAAACTCTTTAAATAACTCAATTTAAAGTTTATTACATCTCCATATGGATTTATCAAGTGGTTTTATGCATAAAATATGCAAAATACTAAAAATATCAAGCTTCAACACTCGAGCGCCGAGACATTTGCTTTAGATGCCGGAGTGCTCAATTGGAGTCCAAGAGCAGGGACATATCTTTCTCATACTATATCAGAATCATATGATTATTGGTGAGTTGGAAAAATAATTTAATTTCAAGGGACATAACTTTGATGTTGATAACATTTTCCAAACCAACCTCCATCTATGATAAAAAGTGGCTACATGTGAAGCCCTTTATCATATTGAGCAGGTCTGAAGTTTGAGATAGTTGTAATGTTTTGGCCATAACTTCCACATTTAATCTCCAAATCCTGTAATTCTTGATTTGTTAGACAAATAACTTAAAGGGATGCAACTTCTATGTTGACTATATTTTATTAATCAGTTTTAATCTGTACCAAAAATGGCCTTGTAATCTTTAGCTCCCTTTGACATCTTTTGATACTTGAAACACAAACTCACTCCATTAAGTATAATATTTAATCAGATGTGATAATAAACCAATAAAATCATGTAAATTAAAGATCTAAAATATATGAATTTAGGTATTAAAACATGGTAAAATATGAGCTTATCAAATACCCCCAAACTTAGCTTTTGATCATCCTCGAGCAAAATAGTAACTAACTCATGAAATAATTAGGATAGTCTCTCTCAATCAATCAAAAATATGCTAGACAAATTACACATGTACACATAACTTAGAAATCATTCAAGACACTAGTCTCTCTTAATCAATCAAAAATATACCAGACAAATTACACATGTACACATAACTTAGAAATCATTCAAGTCACTCACCAAGTAATCTCATGAAACTCATGTTTCATCAATCCCTTGATGATATTAAATTGTGTGTGTGCTTTGTCAATCTCATGCTACATGCATGCTTTTCAATCAATAATATGCAATCAGTGATTCTAATGATCTTAACAAAATACCCCATAAGCTTGCTTTTCATAATCCCTCTCCACTAATGTAGATGACGCTATCCACTTGGATCAATAGGCTTTGTTAAGCTTGTAATGAGGCTTTAGGTTAGGCTAACAAAAAGTAATCAGAATTCACAAAGTAAGAGATCATAAATAAGTTGTACATGAATGTTCACTCTCTTGACTTTCTATTTAGGGTTTCTCTCTATTTTTATGAGTTATATTACTACCACACCCCCCAAACTTGTTTTCTTTTGAGTTCATTGAGATGTGATCCTACCAAATGAAGGATGAATCATTACTAGTTCTTTTCCTTTTGTCCTTTATTCTTTATTTTGGTATTCTTCTTTTTAATAGCCCCAAAATTCTTTTCTTTTGCTCTCTCATACCTCTCTAACAACCATGTATATAAAATATGTCTCTTAATAAGTTAGTTATGGTTTTCAGGCTCAAACGTTTTAGATGATAAAGCTAAAGAAAGAAAAGTTGAATGGTGGTCTTTCACATGCTTTACATATGTCATTATTTCATTAAGGCTCAATGGGAAAACTAGTGGTAGTGATGTACTAGGTTAGCTTGAAAGGCTCAAATTGATCAAAGAATGCCTAAATCATCTCCAAGTAAACATGTTATCTTAAATTTTTCCTTGAGGGATAATCAAACAAGTTCCAGCATGCTTATGTCAACCAAAATAAGTCACTGAATGCACAACATCATCAACTAATCTACATAGACTTCATATGATCATAACATTACTCAATAAGAGTTTCATCATTCATGAAAAAGAAAGACTTATCATAAGAATCATTAAATTATAAGGTAGCATCTATCCTTCCTTCTAAATTATGCGCAATTACAATAAAAAACTAAACATATGTTATTGATAATCAAGAGAGAATTTATGAAAATCATTCAAATTCAATAATTTTACACAATTGTTCTCAGATTTTCTTAGCTAAGTCATTCAAGAGTGAAGCTCATTGAAAAGAGCATACCTAAATTAAAAAAAAAATACCCAAAATTGAATGAAAATCCCCAATACCCCCAAACTATAACTAAAAAGTACCCTCAATGTTTAAAAAAATAAATGCATAAGGGGGAAAGAAACTTCCTTGTGAGGATGTGATCTCCTCTTATGGAGGATGGAGGTTGCCTTTGGATGATGGAAAAAGATTTGAGAGGTTCAAGAAAGGATCATCTGCAATCAAGAAAACAAAAAGAATCTAAACATGAAAAGAAAATAGAACAAAACCAAAAAGAACAAAAAAATCTAAGAGAGAAGGGATGAAAAGTAGTTCTAAGTTATAGTCTTTAGCTTTGCAGACTACTTCTTTACTCAACATCTTTGAGGTGGATTTTGGCTTTTCGGTGCTTCGGCTCTACAAATCTTAGTATCAATTTATGAATCTTTTTAGGTGCACCTAGATCAAAATATGCCTTTTCAAAATCAAAATTCTCACTTGCACGTGGAATTGTGAACCTTCCCAGATCTTTGAACTTTTGAGGCAACTTCCTCTAGATGATGGAACCACACTCTTTAGTGAGTGCAATAGTGTCATATTCTTCCAACTTCCTCTTGTCCGGAAGGGTGTCTTTTATAAACTTCTCAAAACTAGGCATCTATGCAAGTACATCAACAAAAGGAATGTTGATATGAGGCTTTTTGAAGAGCTCCATAAATTTGGCACATTGTAGGTCAAGTTTATTTTGCTCGAAACACTAAACAAAAAGGGATGCTCTCGTTGGGCTATTGAGGAAGCAGTGGTTAAACTTCAGGAAGGACTTCAATTTGTTGTTGATCCTTTTGCCTAAATTTTCATCACTTGAAGAAGTCTCCAAAGGTATGCTGAAGTGGGTTGCTTAGGAGGTATTGGATGAAGTTCAGGAAGAGTTTCCACTTGGTCTTTATCTCCTAGTTTAGCTTTTTCACCACTTGATGGAAGCTCCAATTCTTTCCCACTGCTCCAGGTGATTGCCTCACATTGTTCTCTTGGATTAACTTCTATGGTGCTAAGCAGATTACCTTGTGGGCTATTGAATATATTGACCACTTGTGCAATTTGGATTTCTAGATTCCATATTTACGTAGAGTGATTCTAAAAATTATCTATTGACTCTTCTATGAAATTGTCTACCTTGGTTGAGAATTTATTTGTGGTATCGGCAAACTGAGCTAAAAAAATCTCCAAATTTGTCTTCTTTCTAGATGGATTTTTGACTCGACATTCTTTGCTGGAATGGTTGCCTTGATAAAAATCACACAAAATTTGAGGAATCTAAAAGCATTTATCCCAATTGATGGAATTCCTCTGTATTGGCCTTGAATTTATTTGAATAATTCAAGAGCTTGTTTGTAGCGTTAGCCAAATGAAGTAGAGAAGCTTCCAAATTATTTCTCCATAAAAAGTTGGGGTGATTACACCATCTTGGATTATATAAGTTACTCTGCTACTGCCTGTAGAAGTTTTCAATGTGTTCCCCAGCAACGGCGCCGAAAAATTGTTGCTGATTTTTCAAACATAAGTGCACTTGTCATCAACAAGTTATTAAGTGAAAGTAAGAGATTATTCCCACGAGGATTAAGATTATCAAGTACCAAATTGATCTAACTTTAAATTTTGTTTGAACATCAAATAATGATAAGAAAAGAGAAAAGAAAATCTAAATTAATAAAAATTAACAAGAATTTAAATCTAGAGAAGAAAAGAATTAGTGATTAAGACATCTGGGGTTTTCGAATTCACTAGATTAATCCTATTCAATTTTTATCCAAGTTAATCAATCAATGTTTATTCCTATATTGATATTGAATTTTTCTTTTTTAATTGTTATTCTTTCTCAAGTCATAATAATCTATCTCAGTTAGAAAATTTTCTACATCTTTGTGAAAATTTTGAACTAACCAAGATGCATTAAAAATAAGAAATTTATAGTGTTATACAAGCCTCATGGATATCTCTACCATCATGATAATATTATGGTATTTAACTGTGGTCTAATTTGATTATCACTTCTGAGCCTCAAATTGAATCACAAATCATATAGAAAGGGCTATCATACTTTCACAAGCATTAAACATATATTAGACACTCAACATAGATAGTCAATAAATGTAAAGTTTGAATTAAACTGAATAGAACTGAATATTTATAATCTAGCTACATTATTGCCCCACAAAAAATTATTTAGCTCATAATCAAACTAAAATAAATCAACAACATTGTCTTAAACATGATTAGAAAAAGAAAAAGAATTGAAAAAGAATTGAGAAAGATAAGAGAATGAATCTGCCTCCAAATAGCAATCTCTTTCTCTTCCTTCAATCTTCCTTCAAAACCTCCTCTTTTGTACCAAAGATCTTCTCTCCTTGCTAGCCCACGTTCTCCCCCCAAAAGTCTCCTGTTTTTGTGTTAAAAACTCTTTAAACAACCTAATTTAGGGTTTGTTGTACCTCCATCTGGATTTTTCAAGTAGTTTTGCATATAAAATATGTAAAATATTAAAAATATCAAACTTTCACAGTCGAGTGCCGTGACATTTGATTTGGATGTCGCGCTGTTCAATCGCTGTCCACGATGTCTAGGAGCAACATATACTATTTTGACCATATCTTTCTCATACTATATAGGAATCACATTATTCTTGCTATTTTGGAAAGATAATTCAAGGGATACAACATTTATGTTGATAAACTTTTCCAAATAGTGTCTATCTATAATAAAATTGGCTACAAGTGAAACCTTTGTCATATTCAACAGGTCTGAAGTCCGAGATAATTGTAGTGTTTTGGCCATAACTTCCATGTTTAATCTCTAAATCCTATGATTTTTGAATTTTTAAACAAAAAACTTGAAGGATAAACATTTTATGTTGACCACTTTTCATTAATCAGCCTAAATCTATTCCAAAAATACCCTTAAAGTAATGCCTTTCATAGTCTTTAGCTCCTTTTTGACATGTTTTGATGCCTAAAATGCAAACTCACTCCATTAAGTACAATATTTAATCAAATGTGATGATATACCAATAAAATTATGTCAAATAAGGATCCAAAACATATAAATTTAGGTATTAAAATATAAAAAAAACATGAACTTATCATAGACTCCCTCTTCTTCCTCCGAGATCATGCCCACTAAGTTCATCAAAACTCCACCCAAATGCCTACTCCACCTCCACCACAACCTGAAACCATTCCACCTACTCACAACCACAACTTCATTCCCAAAATCTTGAACCCAATCAAGATGACTCATGTAGAGTTTCAAGCTAAAATAAGAGCCAACTCACAAGCCACCCAAAAAGCCCTTGAATAGGACATCTCTCCCATCCAACTCCCACACTTTAACCTAGAAGACCAAGCCTACCTAGAAAGAATTATATTTATACCAAACTCTCCATCCTCCTAGCAACTTATATCCAAAATAATTCAACCTAAGCCTAAGCCTAAAACCAAAACACAACGTACCCTCAAGTCCTTCCTTTCCTGACCTAAACCACAAACAAAGCCACAACCTAAACCACAAGCCTCACCCAAACTATCTCGTCAACCAATACCTATTCCCAAACCAAACTCTACTATTGATAATTTAGCAAACCCAGACCAACCTCTTTCTATATCCTCATCCTTATAATCATCCCCCAAGCCTGAACCTAAGCAATCTATCCTTCCTAATGTTCCAATGTTCATGACCTATGAAGATTATCAAGTCAAAAGTTAGAGCCAATGCCAAACTCTACCAATAAGCCTTGGAACAGCTTAAGAGTGGCAACCTCACTCTAGGGTCATACCTACCAGTCCCATACCTTGAGTTGTCAAACAAAATCTACACAAATAGAATCCAAATTATTTCAACCATTCTATCCTAAGCCTCTACCCCAGTACAAGCCATCCCAATCCAAGCCCAAGCCCTTCTAGAGATAGAAATCTTGAACCCTCTTTCTTAGCAAAGTCAACTCAAAATTTTGGAAGAAAGACAACTATATGAATAAACCTAAAACTCCCAAAATTAAAACTCCCACCACCAAACCCAAACCATCCTAGCACTCTAACATTCCACCTCAAACAATAACAACCACCTTCACCCTCAGGAAACTTGCCCAAACCTCAGAACCATACCTATAACCTACACAAAGAAACTCAAACCCCAAACCTAACCCCTGTTGCTCTTTTTGTTTTTCACATCTTTCTCAAATGTAAATGTACTTCAACTTTTCATCAATATAATATCCTTGTTTTTATTTTATCTTGCATTCCATTAATTATCATTGCTTGCCCCTAATCTACCCCTCACTACCTTTTTGATTATGACAAAATGGGGAGACAAGGGATGTATGAATTTAATTCAAGGAAGACAAGGAATGCCTTGTCTCAAGGGGAGTAATACATAAAAAGAACAAGAAAGAAGACCCAAAGAACTAAAATCAAGTAATGCACCTACTCAAGGGGAGCATAAAAAGAACATAAACAAAATTCCTTCCGACAAATTATTTTTAAAAAAAGGAATCACTCAAATGTTTTGTCATCATCAAAATGGGGGAGAATGTTGAGACTAAACCCATGATCAACTTGATTTTGATAATGAATGAGCTATAATAGCTACATTTTTTATGATGAGCAAACAATTGAGTGAAAAGAGGATACTAACAAAGTTTGCTTCCTAGTGTTGTAGAAGTAAAATGAAAAACTTAAAGAAAAACACAATGGAACCAAGGTAGGAGTGATATGGAACCCAAAACCACATTTTATCAACTCTACACATAGCACAAAATAATTAAGAAAGGAAGAAAATAAGTAAATGCATTACAAAAACCAAGTTTTGCAGCTCAAAGGATAGCAACGAGGAAATTCATTCTTCTATAGAGGTCTTTGGAATAACTTGGAATCAAGTCCAAGTTGAAGTCTTTCTACAGAGCCATCTATAGAGAAAAGGTTGAATAGATAAAGGTCTAGAAAAATAGCCATTAGTGGTAGTTGGAATTGTTAAAACCTATAGAGGAAGCTATAGAGGAGAGAATCTAATCTACAAAGGTCTAAAGAACTCTCTAAAAGAACCTCTCCTCTCCCGTTAGTGTATAGAGGACAAACCCTCACCTTCAAAGGTCTATTTTTAATGCTATAGTGGTCACTAATAGCTTTTCCCGACCTATAGTAGTCTGGACTTTGTCTACAGAGGTTTGTAGCCGCCACACTATCAATTATTCTGTTGAATGGATCACAAGTTATTTAAAATGGTTGAAATCTTAACAAGCTCATTTGCAACGGCTACAAACTTCTCCAAAGTCTATAAATAGGAGATTAACTCAAAGGAAGAAGTAGTTAGATATTCAAAAAGGCTAAAACTTTTGTATTTACAAAAATCAAAAGTTTTCTTCCAAAATTTCTTGCTCCAGTGCACTTTAACTCTACTTCAAGATCAAAGCTACATCAATTTCAATCATAAGGGAGTTTGAAACTCAGTGATTTATTGAATATTCTTTTCATTCTATTGATTTACATTTTGTACAACTCAGCCTAAGTAAGAGGCATATCATTGTACAAGTTCTTTAGTTTATTTGAGTTCTGCAAGTAGGAAGCTTGCAGTATAAAGTTTGTTTTTTGCAAGTAGGGAGACTTGCATCAATTATAAAGAGTTAGTTGATGAGCTTTGGAAAACTAACTTGTAGTTGGAAAGTATTGTAGTTAGTGGAACCTAAGATAGTAGGTGAAATTATCTTAGAGAAGTAGAGTAGGATTCCAACTCGGGCCACACCACTAAAAAAATATTGTGCTTTGTGATTTCTCTTAATTCTTTTTCAGCGTACTTGTTTCAATTTGGCCAAAATTTTGGTAAGTTGAATTCACCCCCCTCCTTGAGTTTCCATATGTTAAGGGACCAACGATTTTCCTAAAATCCAAGTGAATTGCATTTACATTTCTTGCAATTGATTTGGAACCCAAATTTGTTGAATTTCTTATTTGGTTCCATATTTTCTTCCAATTGCATTATTTTTCTTTCTCTATTTGTTTCGTCCACCTATTGCTTTTCGTTTTAGGTTCACCAAGGTGGCAATTAAGGTCTCTTTCAAAGCAATGTTCTCTACCTTGACTAGCTCAAGCTATTTTAGAGCTGATTGATTTATTTTGAGCTTATTATTTTCAACTTGCAATTTGGAGCATAATCTATTATTTTGCTTAGATCCTTTTTAGTTTTTGCATACTTAGTTTTTAATGCTTTGAAATCTAAATACAATTCATTAAGAATCTCTTCTAGATCAGGATATTCATTTTAAGAGATTACCTCATCATTGTGAATTGCCATGAAGCTAATCTCAGTGTAAAACTCTTCTTGATATATTCTTCTTTAGGAGATTACACTTACTTAAGCTTCATTCTAAGGCTCCTCTTCTATTTCTCTAGAGCTATAATTCAACATTCCTGCAATGAGTTACCATGTTTCCATAACTTTCTTCTTTTTCTGAAACTTTCTACTACTCCTATTATTATTGTTCCTGTTGTTATTCTTCTTATCAAAGTAAGATTGAAATTTCTTCTTTGATTCTTCTTGCTTCTTTTCATTTCTAATCATGTTAGGACAATCATATTGCATGTGCCCAGGTTTTTTGTAGTTGTAGCAGGTTAGCACATTCTTCTTCCAAACTTTGCCTTTGAAGTTGTTAGAGCTTCCTCCAACATTCTTCTTCTTCATTAAGGTTTGAAAACTTCTGGTTAGCATAGCCATCTCATCGTCATCCTCTCCTCCAAAAGATGCATTGTTCACTAGAATTCATCCGCAAGTGTATGATGTCAAGTTTTATAGTATGAGAATATGAGAAGGGTTATCATCTCCATAGGGACTAAAACTATAATCACTAGCTATTGTAATGAATAATCCTAATTTTATTTAGAGAATCAAATACTAAGATGCACTTTGCCATTTGTAAAACTTGGACATTATTCATCATAATCAAAATACATTTATCCACATATAATATACACAAGTTAGAGTATGGATAAATCATTTAAGCATATTTTTTTCACATAAAGAATATCTTCTATGAAGCACACTTATCAAAATATGTTTATCTACCCATGATTTTCACAAGTTGAAGAACATGGATAAATCACGTATTATATTTTTTCAATGAAAGCTTAAAGTGATAACTCTATGAAGCATATAATATATCTATGACTTGTTGTCCAACATATAATAAACAAGGTTAATGCACTATGAATCATAATAAATTCTTCATTCTCTAAAATAATTTATATAATATGCTTGCATTCAAAATATTGCAATAATGATTATTCATGCTAAACATATTTGTCTCCATTTCAGGCTTTCTAGACTAAAATCATCATTAGAATAGATCAGGTCCTAAATAAGTTTTGTTGTCATCAAAATCATATACACTAAACCTAACACTAAATCCTTACCTGCCTTTTTCTATTTATTTTACTTTTCTTTCTCTTTCCCATCTCCTTTTCCTTACATCAAAATTAAGTTTATCTTTGTATTGTTGAGTTTTCTATATTATTATGAAAGGGAAACTATTATGACTTCATTTGGTAATGAAGAAAAATGGTGAAAAAAATTTCTATCTTTTTTCAATACCTTATTCCACTTAGTAACTTTACTTTTTTCTCATTATTATTTTTCATATTCTTTATTTTTTCATCTCTTTTTTTATTCCCAAATGGTTGGTGATTATTTCTGAATTTTTTAAGCCATTGTGACTTTTTGGGAATTATCTCAAGAAATTAAAAAATTTGGCTGTATTGAAAGTTTCGTTGAATCATTCCGTCATCTTAACATTTGTATTAAAAGGCATGGCCGATGGATTATTAAAAATTCATGCAAATCAAAGCTGATCAGGAAGGCGCGCAGCTTGCTCAAAAAAGGTACCCTAGTCAAAGAGGCTAGCCCAAAATGCAGTCGCATCATGCAGCTTGGCGAACTGGCGACATCCTCAAAAGCAGGGTGTGCAAAAATGTGTAAAACATGAGTTTGGTCGATGCGTTTAAAAAACCAAAATCAAAACCAGAGGAAAAGATCCAATCGTCCCCCCTACCAAAACCCAAAGTCAGTCAGTTGCTCAATACCCCATTCCCGTCCACTGCTCTCTACCCTCATCGCCCCGACAACCTTGAAATTGAAGGCCTACAACACATCGTCCATGGCCACGCCCCATCACCCACACCACATCCCCATCAAAGAAGCCGCTCGCAAGCTCCCCGTCAAACGTAAAACCCCCGATTCACCTCCCAAGCCCAAGCCAAACCCTAACCCTAACCCTAACCCTAACAATTCTCCCATTTCTTCCTATCACTCGTCCGATGACGACGATCCCAAAGCACCTTCGCCGTTCAAATTCCACCGCATCTGGCCCGAGGCCGACGAGCTTCGTTTCCTGCAGGCTCTGCTCGATGCCGGCGCTGAAGGCCTCTCCTTCCCCCGCGATCTCAGCCCTTTTTTCCAACGATTCTCACGCTCATGCATGCAGCCCTACACCAAATCTCAGCTCGCTGAGAAGCTCCGTCGCCTCCGTAAGAAGTTTCGTGTTCTCTCTGCACGCCTCTCTCGCGGCCTTGACGCCTCTCTCCTCACGCCCCATGACCGGGCTCTCCTGCATCTATCCAAGCAGCTCTGGCACCCCGCTTTTTCTGCTTCCTCTCCCTTCACTGCTAGCGCCAAGAAGAAGGCTTCCCCAACGTTGCCTGCACCAGTCCTGTCCGCGGCTGCCACTGCTGCTGCTGACGTCAAGGCTCCCGTTAGATTCTCTTCTCCATACTCTGCTGCCCCAACAAATGGATGCAGGGAAACTAATTCTGGGAACCTTGGTTCCGATCTTTGCGGCAAGTTGGATTTTTTGGGTTTGCCCACTACTGGTGGGCTCACTCGGGAGGCTGCCAAGACTGTGATGGATGTATTTGAGCACTCTTTGAATGAAGTTCGGCTGGCTCTTGTGCAGCGTGGGTTACTCCATCACGACCATTTGGCTGTAGGAGCTAGTTCTAATGGGGGAAAGATGGTTGACCTTGCAAAGAGGTGGCAGGAGCAGCGGGTTGCTGAGCTGGATGTACTGGGCCGGCGGTTGATGTTGGTTCTTGAGCAAGCAATCAGTAAATAGAACGCACACCTTGTAAAGTGGGTTTGGTGATGTTAATTACTTTTACAGGGATAATTTTTTGGAATTTTTGTAAATGAGATGCAAACATATCATTTTGGCATTGATAGCTTTCTTTTGTTAATGATATGTGTTCAGTGGATCACTTTCTAAACACTACTGCTTGACTGCTTGTTCATGTTATCTTTTGTTGGGAACTGAGTGGAATCATTGTAGGTTGCAGTGAGACAGATACATCTGAAGTTCATTCTAAGTGTTATGTTACTGATTCCCCTGCTTAGGAGGGGTGTAGACAATTGGAAAGGCATTGTCAGTTGAGTTATCTACTATTTTTCCATTTCATTTTGGGAATATTTCAAGCCTTTCATTGATGTAATCTTGTCTATCTAGCAAACATGTACTTGTTTTCTTGATCGAGTTTGCTTTAATTGTCATAACCCATCCTTTGGAGTGCATGTAGATATGCAGCTTTGGTAGAAGGGAGTTCACCAAGAATAGCACTTTCAAAGAAAGCCTATTTTCATTAAGATCGGTATTTTCAACGTACACTTGTGGTCGTGCCGGACCAAAAAGCTTTTAGGAGTGCAAAAGGATTATAACAAAGGTTGTTTGGTCAAGATAAAATTGCATCATAAACCAATTGAAATTTATGTAAAAATCATTTTCAAAACGATAGCATAAACTAGTTATATTAAGATGCAGTCAATCATTGGGCAGTCAAGATGTTGAGGCCTAAGTTCGTTCAAATCCATCCATGTGTTGGACATTATAATGTCTACTCTTATGCATTCTGGCTAGTTAGGTGCTTTTTGACTGAAGGAAAAAAGCTGTATTCAGACAACCAGATTGTGTATTAGTGGAGCATCTTGGATTGGGTTGTATCGAGTTCAAGTCAACCCAATTCCAAACCTATTTCTGAGGACTTCAACCTAATCCTATTCCTAACCATATTTTCAATCTCCAACTCAACCCCGTCCAAACAAGTGTTATCAGACCAGGTCCAAACAAGTGTCATCAGACCAGGTCAGTTGACTGGCCGGTCGAACTGGTTTGACAGTGAACCGGTCAGTTGACCACTCCAGTCTAGTCTAGTTTGGTCCAATATTAGAAATTTTTATTTTAATATTATTAATAAACTAAAAGAATAAACTAAAGCAATATAGTATTTAAAAAAGATCTATAAATTTAGATTAATATTTATAGTTTAGATTTTTCAAACCGTAACTAATTTGGGTTGGTTTCTAAACAAGAACTTTATATAGATCTCAAATTATCTTCACAAATTATGATTATATGCTCAAATTTCGATAAGCATCATGTTAACAATATGCGAATACATGTATAGAATCTTTATCTATGAAAGAAAATGACTTTTCCTTCTACACCATAGTTATGAGTTTTCAAGGACTTGAAAAAATTTCATTGCACAACTTTTGAGTTTTGGTAGTGAAGACATACACTTCTATCTGCAACGATGCTGTAGCTGGAAGTAAACATAATCAGGTTGAAATTAGATCAAGTGGCCAACCTTACTCAATCCTATTTCAAAGTCGTGTTGAACTCAATCATCCCACATGACATGACAGTTTTTAAGCTTGTTACTAAAATTATGCAATGATGAGCCACATCTGTTGGATGGAATGGATCTATCGAATCAAGCATACGATCAAATTGCATTGGCCTTTGGGTGCTTCTCTTAGCGAATGAGAAATAATTTTATCCTGATTTCTCATACAAGATTGATCATTTAAGATTAAAAAAAAAAAAAAAAAACTTCTTTGGTTATTCAAGATTTTATCAGACAAGAAGTTCCGGTGGCAAGATAAGCTTGGTCTGATGGGCAATGGGCATGATTGAAACCAATGCATATACATTTGTATAGAAAAAAATGTCCAACAATGCGTTTTGAATGTAAAAAGGGAAAAGTGCTGCTAAAGAAAACAATTACTGTTCCATCTGTTTGCTTAGAAGAACAAACTGTAGTGGTTCGAGGTGGCAGGTGCACAGTGGTAAAAAGGCAGTAGGGACTCAAAGTGGTTGAAGGGTGCTAGGCACACCATCAGCGCAATAGACCACAAAATATCTGAAATGCCTATATGTGCTTAGGTGCATACCTAGTAGGCTGAATTTTGTAAGAAGTACAATTTATGTTTTGCTACATGTCACGCCCCGCCTTCCGAGGCACGACTTATCATTTTACATTGTATTTTCACCTTGACTTGCTCACTTTTAAGGTGGGTGCTCTGCCCAAAAATCCGGCAGAGCCTCCTCTAAATTTCATCTATTCAAACCTGTATAATATTTATCAAATAAAATAAAATAATGATATTAATTCTAAAATACACATACCCATACTCCCACAACCCAAGATTTGGTTGGATTATGATGGCACCCCACATCTTTCTAATTATACAATCTCAATCATAATATGCTAATTAAATCGTACCACCTTATACATTTTTTAAAATTTCATGAATAAAACATACAAATACACTCTAAAATTTACAATATTAACTCATTATATTACAATAAAATTTGTCTTCAAATTTTGCTCACCAGTTCTAACTCATAGTTAGAATTCTTTACCTGACCTGTCAACTGAAAAGAATAAATAAGAAGGCATGAGGCTGGGCAATTCAGTAAGTAGACAAATGTAATAAATAATAATTAATCCATAATTAGTATATTTCATATCAAATAATCAATATTCATCCTTATAAATAATTACAAATGGATATATGTTCATCAATATTACCAAATAAAGAATTTCCATGTTATTTCCATCCAATCCATCAAGCTCATGTTGAACCAATCTTCAAATTAAACATACAACGAAGGGATCTTATCTATTCCTTACATTAACCGTCAATACTAAACCAAGCATCAATTTTAATCAAACATACGATATTCACTATCCCCAACCAAAACGTACATGCCTAAATCCATACAAATGGGCTAATCCCTATGCATTTAACAAATATGCCGGTCTTTTAAATAAATGAAATATACATTATCCCTAGCCATCCAATGAAAACAAATGCCAATTTACCTACTGACGAATCATCATACACTCTTTCAGCTTCATTCCTTTATATTCTTTTCAGATTATCCTGTACAAAGTAATACCCTTATTCATTTATAAGATAGTTCCAGTAATGAATATCAAGCCAATTCAAATCCATTTATCAGTTTACCATATATGACATCTTATCTATCTTATTTATCTTATACTTGACATGACTGATACTTATGCAATTCGATGACAGTCTAGTTACATTTTAAATTCAACCAATTCATGGCTCATATAACTTTTATACCAAATTCTCAATTAGATCAAGGTCACAAATTTGAATTCACATATTGAAATCACCTCATATGAGTCCCTAGACATTATAATTCATGATTTACATATTTTCCCTATGGTATTCATGCTTATCTCATAAAATTACCCAATTTTCACTATTTTCAAAAATCGTAATCATACCAAATCATCAATTTCTTGCCCAATTAAGTTCCAAAATATCATTAAGCATGAATTAATCATTTCTCTCATGTTTCTAACAACAAGACCCTATCATCTTCCCCAAAAATCCACTTTTCAAAATTAGGTAGAAACCCTAGCAACCAAATTTATGATTTCTTATGCATAATTGCTTCATAATATTATTTTCCCCATGATTTCTACGTAATTCTATTTCAAATTGCCCCCAAAAATCATTGTTCACAAATCTACAAAACCCTAATTAATCAAAAATAGAAAATTGGTTAGCGAAATCAAACTTACCATGAAATCCAAGCACAACTTTCATTCCGAAACATATATACATCTCCAAATCCTTAAGAATCAGCCATAAATCACACCCTTTAGGATTTTCAACCCAAAGAACTCACCCCAAACAACAAGAAGATCATTTCTCATGAAAATCTAGGATATTTCTGACTAAAACCACCTAGAAATCAAATTTAGGGTGATGAGTTTCAAGGGTTGGGACGTAGGAACCAGAGCAAAAGATAAGAAAGAAGAAAATGAATAAAATGGGCTAAAGAAGCCCTTTAAAAAGTCAAATTTTTAGTGGTCCAGCGCGTCACCAACAGCTAAATGCCGTGACACTTGATTTAAATGCCCAGGCGCTTATTTTAAATGCCGGAGCGCTTGCTTGCTAGATGCTCTTCACAAATCAAATGCTATGACTCTCATTTTAAATGCCTAGGCGCTCATTTGTTGGATGCCCTGCACAATTCAAATGTTGCGGCTCTTGTTTTAAATGCCTATGTGTTCAATCCAGATGCCCGTCAGAAGCAGTTCCACTGTTTTGGCAATATCTCTCTCATATGACCTCCTACTCATGTGATTTAATGCATTGGAAAGATAATTTCATGCTCCACAACTTTTATGTTGATCACTTTTTCAAAATAGTCCATTATCCATGTCAAAAATCAATCACAATGACCTCTATTTTAAACTCAGTATTTTCATAATACACACTTATACTCCTTTAGTTTTCTTCCAAATTTTCTATTTTTTCTCTCATCTATCATCACTAAACTTTGAATCGTTTCATTTTTCTTTACTATCATGCATAATACTCTTAGAATGCTTATTTAAGAAGTTAACTCTCACTTGAAACTCAATTGATAACCCATTCATCACAAAGGCTATTCAAAATCAAAATTCATACTTATGAAATATCATCCATAGCCTCATTTTATATCAAACACTTCATATATCAACAAGATTACTTTTCGCACATCACATCCATGAAATGGAACATGCTTATGCTATTTACCACTTTATTTGAAGTCAATTTCCAAAATTCAAGCATTCATTTGTTTTTAACCGAATTTCTTTGAATTTTTTGTTATAAATGACTTCATATGCCATTTTCATTCTAAAATGCATTCAAGTCTTAAACTAAGATTTCCCACACATCACAATATCTATGGCAATCATATTAAGTCATTCATATAGATCATAATCATGCCTTTGCTCAATTTCACCGTTTTAGTTCTTTTTCTTCTTATTGACTTTATATAACTCAAATTAGTAAAATTTATCAAATTCATAGAACAAACTCTACCCATTTCCACATGAGTAGATTTCAAATACCACAGGTATTATAATACAATAGTTAATATATATATATATATAAATCCATGCTGACTTTTTTAAACTGTTAAATTTAGCCAAATTCAAACCATTTAGAAAAGAAATATTTAATAAAGCCTTGCTGGTCAAACAGAATCCACAGAGTAATGAAACTAATTTAGAAGCATTAATGACTCTGAGCAGCCCTCTTGAAAATTGTTACAAATGTTTATAAGGATATTGGGAGTTAATGTTTTACAGCCATCTGGACCCATAAAAGGGCTCCTTTGTTTCAGATTTGTAGACACATTTTAGCTAGATGTCCACTTTATAGATCTGATCATTCATCTTCTTTTGAGTGGTCAATTGGATTAAGAAAGTTGAAGTTTCTGAAGTTTGGGGCCACTGTAGTTTTGGCGTCACTTAAAAGTTAGCATAAACAAAATATTCACAACTTAATATCCCCATAAGAGCCCGCATTTTGCTGAAGTCTTCAAAAAGATGCTTGCATTTTACTAAGATCTCCAGGCACAGCTAGGCTCACTCAAACATTTAAGTGGTAGGTGGACAGGGTGCTTGCCAGAAGTTTGAGGTTGGACCTAATTCTAGATGTAACACCTAGGGGTGTTAGTTTTGGGTGGAATTTTCGTACATGATTATAATGACAACTTGAGTTTAAGAAATTATGTTAATGTGCATATGGACGTCAATTTCATGTGAAGTTGAAAGATATTTTACATGTATGAGAGTAAAGGAGTTATGTAGAATAATTTGCTATTTAAATGATGACATTTTTATGGTTTTAATGTGAGTTTTTAATGTGCAAATGAATCTATTAAAAAGGGGTTTAAGTATAATAGAATATAAATAAGAAAAATAGAGAAAAATTAAAAGAAAAATTGGTAGCAACAATTGGGGGCGTGGCTCAGAAATATGGAGCCGCGATGCTATTTTGAGAAAGGCAAGGGGGGTTTGGGTAGCAGAAATTGGCACCGCAGAACTAGAAATTAAAGCCGCGATGCCAGATCAGGATGGTGGGATGGGCATGGGTAGCACATTCTGGCGCCGTGGCGCCGCAACATTGGATTGTGGTATAAAAATGGGTGCTGACTTTTCGGCCCAAAATCCGTTCCGTTCTTTCCTCGGTCCGTTGTGTTTTTCTTCCCCTTTTACCCTAGCCCCTTTTAGCTTGATTTATTATTGTTTTAGTTAAGAAATCATCTTGCCTAGCTAGAAGAACTTGTAATCTTTTAGTTAAACCCAACTTTCACCTATTTGAACTGTGAAAAATGGAAGAAACACCGAATTTCCACCAAATGGAAGGAGCAACATGGAGTTCGGAGCTTGGTCCTTCATTTGGGGAGGACGACTATGCTTGAAAGTGGAGGTAAGTTCGATTTCCAAATTGAATCCCCAATTTTTTATTTTTAGGATTTTGGAAATAATGAATTTTTGGGGATCAATTGATGTATATGATTATGAAAAAATGGAGAAATAGTTTAATAAAATGGCTATTGTGATTTGGCAGGAGAAATTGAGAATTTTGCAAAACTAGGGTTTTGATGAATAGTGAAATTTGGGAAATTTCATTATTTTGTAAAATATTCATGGGGTAAATGATTAATAACATAATTACAATGTTTTAGAACTAGTATGGAGTGATTTGGACAAGTGAAATCGAATTTATGATTCTGCCCTAGTTAGGGGATTATGTGGATCCTTGAGAATTGGCTGTGTAAGCCATGAATTGAGTAAATTTAAAGCTTAATTCAATTATTTATAAGTTTTTTAAATGTTAATTATGTAAGATATGAGATAAATATATCAAGCAAGAAGTGTACTTGGGATAATTGTGGAGAAACCCTAGTTTAATTAGTGTTTAGCACATGTTTGATGATCATCACCTAAGATTGGCTATGAAAGAAGTGTTAATATAATGTATTGAATACATGATTACAAATGATTAAGTGAATGAAATTGTTGCTCTATACAGGATGATCTAAGAAGGACGAAAAGGCATAGAGCTAGAGAGATGTAGTTTGGAGCCAAATGCCAAAGGTAAGTACGCATTCATTTACACTAATTGGATGGAGAAAATGTTTATTTCTTTTTTTGAAATTCCGGGCATGTTTTGTTGATTGCATGGAGCCCATTTGTATGAATTTGGACATGAATGTTTAATTAGGGACAGTGAATATCACATATTTGTTTAAGATTGAGGTGGTTTGGTTTATTAGGGATACTAAGTATCCCTTGGATTGTAATATTTGATGTTTTAGGTTGATATGGATGTCTAATGTGAGGGATAGAAAGTATCTCTTAGTTGTATGATTAATTTGATGATCAATTCAAAAGAAATTGATTGATTGGATGGGAATGATAATGATTCCCTATTTGGCATTA
Source organism: Pouteria campechiana (assembly GCA_036873735.1). NCBI lineage: Eukaryota > Viridiplantae > Streptophyta > Magnoliopsida > Ericales > Sapotaceae > Pouteria > Pouteria campechiana. Next base: position 26,155 of record JAYJMB010047804.1, read on the forward strand.
ATTGATAAGCATATGTTCTTGTTATTGACATGGTTGCATGTTTGGATCAATGAGGATTATGGTCTTCATAGTTGAATTCTAATTGATTGTTTATTGAATTGACAGTTGAACCTCATAGCTATGTATTGAAGATATGACTTTTTGCTAGAGGCTATTTATGGTTAAATTGGATCAAGCTATTATAAACCGATTCTTGTTTTTTATTACATTTGTCTACTTACTGAGTTGCTCAAACTCACGCCTTTTTATTTAAATTTTTAGTTGGCAGGTCAAGCAAAAGATTTATGTGAAAGACTAAAGACCTTTGGATGGAATGATTGAATGTTGGGATTGGAATCCCATTATATATTTGTATAATGTAAATTTGTATAATTGTATTAATTGTAAATGATGTATATTGTAATATAATGGCATGCCATAATAATGTAAAATGTATATGATATTGAGGTGGATTATGTTATTGCCATCATGGAGTGTTGCAAATTCTGGGCTATGGGTAATTTGGGCTAGTGGAGTCAATTATGATAAAATGGTTACAATTATTGAAATTTCAAATTATATATGATTGGGAATTATATAGTTTTAGAATTTATGAGTATTGGTGTTAGAAGTTCATTTGATAAATGTATGGTAGATCTATAATGATGATTGTACGTGTATTAAATATTGATAAGATAGGGTAGACTATGCCAAAATTTTCCTTAACTTGGGAATTTGTAAGGAAAATAGTGAAGTGTATAGGCCTCAGGGTGAGGTGTAATAGAATGGGACCTAAGCACCTCCACCCTAACAGTGATGAAGTTGGGGTGAAAATAAAGGAAAATAATCAAGGTCATGCCTCAAAAGCCGGGGCGTGCCACTAGGTTAGATGCACCTTCGTAAAGCACAGACACATCCCTAGAATGCCTTTGGCTATGAAGAAGTGTGATGCAGCTTTGCCATCCATCACTGATAAATTGGCTTGCTTAGGATGTAGGACTGCCATACATATATATACATATATGGGAAAAGCTCCAAAACAACCAGTTTCTAGGATGCTGGGAGTAACTACAAAATCTCACTATTCATTTCAGGCAGGTTAAATTATAGCAATCCAGAGGAATCTTTGGTCAGTGCACTCATCCCATGCGAAATGGTGAATGGTTTTGCCTCCATCCCATGTAAAACAAGAAAGGAGCAGGAGCTTCATTGATTTCAAGGGGAGCTTCATCGATTTCAGCCCGTAGCTTCATGGATTTCACTAATCTCTCGCCCATCTCTCTCTCTCTCTCTCTCTCTCTCCCATCTCATGCAGAGATTTTAGCATCTCTCGCCATCTCTCACTCTCTTTCATCTCCCATCTCCCCATCTGTCATACGACAGCCAGGACTCCTAGAGGATTGGATCCTCCTTCGCTTGTACTGAAGTCTGAAGCGGGAGAAGCTTCGGAAGCCTCCCCTCCTCCAGCTGTGTCAGCTTCTGCTGCTGCTGTTACTGAAGATCGCATCCTCCTTAAATCTCAGGTTTAATTTTTCTTTCTAGTCTTGATCTAATGGATGTGTTGGATTTTTGTAATTGATTCTTCACCCTTTTCCTCTCAATGGGTCCCCCTTCATCTCAAGCATTCACCTCATCATCAATTGCCTAGAACAAGTTATTGATTTTTTTTGGTCTGGGGTGAATTTCTTTTAAGTTTTTTGGATTTGTAGCTTGCTGGATGTTTGCTTGCCTTAGATTTTTGGTGTTTTTATCCATGATGTTATTGGAATTCGAGTTTCCATTCTTTGTTGGTTGATAACTGGATGTGTGTTAAATTAAATTTATCGAGTTTGGGTCTTTTGATTCTATAACTAAATTTGGGTTGGTAGAATTTCATCATGAGACACTTTTGTTTGGAGCTGGAAGATCATTCTGCTATAATAGGATGATATTAATTTGGTTCTCGTGTGATTTGTGTATCTACTTAGGAATTATCAGATGCGGATGGGTTTAGATTTTACAAGTATTTTTTTTTCATGCTTATTCTTTTGTTTATTCCATGAATGAGTTTGTTCTTGTTTCTATTTTTTTGTGCATCATTTCAAAAATTTTCCTTTCATTTGATTTTTATCTCCAGTATTTGCTTAATTTTGTTTTTCTACTATTTGGGTTATTCTCTGTTTAACAAAAATTTCTTTTTTTGCTTTTTTTTAATCTAATTATCTCCTCCAGTTTCCCCCTATAACAATTGAGTTTTTATACATGTTACCAAATTTGAATCATGCCTCTGTTAGGAGGCTCGGGAAGTGGAAGAGTAGCAATTTCCCTAGAGTCAAGAGAGGTCTAATAGTTGATGCTTGGAACCCTTCAATTGCTATAATTTCTGCTTGGGCAGAAGAAAAATAGAGTGGATCTAAATAGTGGCATAACTAGCGAGTAAATGAAGTATAATTTTACACTAACAATTCCTATTTCTCTCTCATCAATGAAGTATAATTTTAATGTTGAACTCAAGAAGATCGTATTCCAAACTTAAAATAAAAGTTGAGACATCGCTGAAGACAGAAGCCAAGTTACTTTATTTCTAGACTTAGCCAAAACAAGTAGAAGCCAATCCAAGTCAGCTTCAGACATAGCAATAGAATTCAATGGCTTAAATATTGTGTCTGTAGGCTTACTTAAGATAATTCAATTTTAATTGCAGCTTATCTATGAGTGAGCTTGCTCTAATCCTCAAGGAAAATTTCTATTTGGTATAATGCACTTAATAAGTCAATCATGCCATCATCTCCACTCAACTAGATGCACCATCATCTCCATTCCAATAGGTGGATAACAACTAAAAAATGACTACCAATATAAAGGAGAAGGAAGAATATGATAGAGGCATTATTTTGAAGTAGTTTCATGTATTGGAGGCAGATTTGGAAGATGTGATCAACATAAAAGTTTTATACCTTATTATTATCTTTCAAACAAATTAAGAATCACATAATTCTAGTTCTTATGAGAAATTTATAGCTAAAATACTGCAACTATCTCCAGAGCTTCACATGTCCAAAACCATGTTTGAATCAGAAGGCATCACTTTGAGTGAGGACACATGACTCATTATGGAGGTTGATTCAAGAAAAATGATCAACATGAAAGTTGTATCCCTTAAAATTATCTATCCAAAGATTCAAGAATCATATAATTCTAAGTTTGAATGATAACATTATGATCAAAATACTAAAACTGCTATAGAACTGAGATGTTTGTAAATGTAAGTTCGGACATGGAAGTTAAGTGTGGACATGGAAGATAAGTCCGGAGTTAAATTTCAGACTTGGGACTTTTGCAATGGTTATGTTCAAAGTTTAATTATGGACTTCATGTTTTGTGGCTTCTTACTAAAACAATGTTTGAGTTTGGTTCTAAAGTCCAGATTGGCTTTGCCATATCTGAATATTGCTTGCTATGTTTGAATCTACTATGCTATATCCAGATTGACTCTGGTATGTTTGGATTGGCTCTGCCATGTCCAAATATTGCCTACCATGTCTAAATATTGCCTGCTATGTCTGAATCTGCTCTTTGATAATCAAATTATAATTTCTTGCAAGTGCATAAGTGTATAGCAGTACAATGTACTTAGTAAGGGTTGATCCCATAAAGAACTGTCAAACTAATTCAATTATGTTTAGTTATTGATACTAAGTTGTCCTAAATCTGAAAGATAATTTAGAGACTAAGTAATTAAAAATGTAATGTAAGATAAATAGAAAATAATGGCTTAAGTAATATAAAATAGTATTCAGGCTGTAAAAGTTTGCGGATCTGACTTCACCACTCAACGATATTCATTATTATTGAGATTTTGGTATCAATTCACCATCTTGGGTTCGTTGTATCCACTGTATGATTATTACCATTAGGCATCCAGGTTTAAATCAATTATTTTCTCCCATTCCAATTACCTATGGTGTGTAGTGTAATTGAGATTGAAAACTCATGAAAATAAGAAGAACTTTAATAAACCAAGTAGAATAGTTTAGCATATGGTGTCTACCTTAACCATCTACTCATTCATTCAAAAGAGCACAGTACATGGTTTAG